>CM060088.1:20172903-20339556 GCA_030522485.1 Stenchaetothrips biformis | reverse complement strand
AGCCTGCCTTTGAAGGGGTGGAGATAATAGTGGGCTTGGACAAAGACTTACAAACTATAGGCTGTGTGCTTGGCCAAGCATACACCTATTGCGGTGTGCTTGGGCCAAGCATACATCTATTGATGTGTGCTTGGCACCAAGCTTACTTCTTTAGGTGGGTGATTGCCTTGCAGTCATCTTTAGCTGTGTGCTTGCCAATAGGCATTTCATCTTTAGCTGTGTCCTATAGCACACATTTGATCTTGTGCTGTGGTACCCCCGTCGGGACGTTCACACTGTTTTTTTGTAGTTATTCATTATATTTATGGTATTGTTTATAATGGGTTGATATTATTTTTATTCTCTATAGTGTGGGTGATCATCGTTATTAATCGCGCGTCGTCCTAGGATTTTTTTATAATTTTTTATAAATAATCAAAATATTCTAACCTAACCTAACCTAACCCAACCATAACCCTAACCTATATAGGGCTTGAGACAGATCTTACGTCGTCACAGATCTTACGCTTATCGCAATCAGATCTTAAGTCTTGACAAAGCTTATCCTCTCGCGACGGAATCTAAGTATTATCGTGACAGATCTGTGTCTCTCTACGCGAAAGCTCTCTTATCGGGACCTGATCTTACGTCAAATTTTACATGCTGTTCATTATGAAGAGAAGAATATTTTTTGATCAAATATTTAAAATTAAAATAAAGTTTTCTTGGTGCGGTATGGGCAGGTATTTTTCTGTTCACTCCAGAGCGAATAAAAATAATATCCACCAATTTTTTTCATTCCATAAATATATTGTAAGGAAATTACCAGTAAAACAGGGGGAACGTCCCGACGGGGGTACGTCCAGTAGTTTACATATGTCCCATATGATTACTGCTTTTATAATCCCTTTCTTTTTAAGGCTATTTTTTTTTATTGGTCCAAATTCCAATCTCATGAATTATTGCCAACCTATGGTATAATTTTCAAGGAAGATTTGGTTGTAAAATTGCAGATGTAACAAATAAAATAAATGTAAACATTCATTTGCTTACAAAATTCATTACCCAAAACTTTCATACATTAACAAACACATTTTATTTTCAACAAAATTAACTTAGTCTTCTTAATACATAAGTTAAACAATAAACTTAATAAATTACTTGACATTCACATTTTTGAAATTCACTATGAACTTGCACAAGTCCACTATTCTTAAATAGTTTAATATGTACACCATTTTCAAAATGTACAAACAAAGTAACAAATCATAACAAAGCAAGTAGCACAATACATTTTGATAGGGCAATAATTTTAACAAAAAGAAATTTACACACACAATACATTTTGTTCAAAGTTTCTCCTGTATGACATCTCTACACGATTTTTAATATGATAAAAATCTGTCTCCAACAACTGGCTGCAATAATAGACCATCCAAAGACTTCACTCGAGAAATACCAACATAAGTGATACCTAATGAAAATTCATCATCACCAACGTCAACTACAGCCTGCAATGGAAATAGGAAAAAATGAGAAAAAAAAACATAACCCCCACACAATAGACAAAGATATAAAATAACGTCAAAATTTACCTGTTCTAATGTGAGTCCTTGGCTCTTGTGAATAGTACATGCATAGCTAACAACAATAGGAAACTGTTGCCTAGAACACGATGTAGATGATCCTCTTTTAGTCCATGATCTCACACATGGTATAATAGGAACCAAATTATCAGAACCTATGCCTGGACCACTGTACCCATCAAATTTTATCATGACATTAGCAGGAGGATCATTCGGTGACTGGGCACCATCTTCATATAATAAATCTTTTACAACTCCTAGGGCACCATTAACAAGGCCTTTCCTGACCCAAATATTAGTTCTCAACATAATTCGGGTGCCAACTCCAAGGTGTATCTCAGGTTGTAATCCATCAGCTTCATCAACTGTCCCATGTTCAGCTCCATCACCGTGATGTTTGGCAGGAATGCTAGCTACAGGTACAAAATTTCCATTTGAATCTTGTAAAGTTAACTGTTTGAAGTAATTGTAATCTTTAACCTTCTTCTTCGTTGACATTATACGAATGGCATTTTCAAATTTCTTCTCAGTTTCATAACTTACATTATTAATAAATCTTGTCTTAAGAATTTGGTAATCTTCTTGATTAATTTCAGCATGACTCTGTAACGATTTACAGTGTACACTGAAAGCAACAAGTGTCAGTTCTGATTTCTGTTCTTTCTTCCTGACTCTGGTATGGTTTCCCCTCCTTGGCCAAGGTTCCTTTATTCCCTAGCTTTCTGAACGCACCCTCTAGCAGGTGTTACTGTTGCCCAAACTATAAATCGGAGCGCGCTTCAGAGCCGCAGTCAGTCTGTAACCAAGCCTCAGCCTGTACAGAACCTCCCAATAAACCGGACTATCTCCCATACAGTACCGTTTCTCGCCCTTTTCCCACTCATAGTGCCCAACACTACAAGTGGTGACAGCGGTATACGGTTGCGGTATTGTGCGGGACGAGGTTTCGTTTTTGAGGGGGACGAGAGTGTGAGTGTGCATAGGTACACAGGTCAATTAGTGGCCTAATAGGAAGTGTAAGGAGGGAACCTGCCCTACTGAATAGTCGTGCTATTCCTCTCGGAGTTGTAAGCCACTACCAGTTCGTGCAATCCTACATTTCACTGAGCAATTGGGTCGACCGATTGAAAGCCCTTTGTGTGCTGATCGGTAGGCAGTTTGAAAGAAGTTGAAAGAGTGAAAGCCCAACGGTGCTGCTAAAAAGGTGAAAGCCGAGTACGTGCTGCTTACAGTGAAAGCCCAAGGCGGTGCTGCGTGTCAATAACACGTGAAAGCCCTAATTGGTGCTGCTGAGAGCGAAAGCCGAAGTCGAGCTACTTTTGAGGTGAAAGCCCATAGGTGCTGCTTTGGCAACGAGTAAACAAGTGCATTAACGAAAGCCGGAAACGCGCTGTTAATACACAGAGTAATTGAACGGTGTCTGAAAGCCGAGGCGTCTCGAGCTAGGTACTGTCAGTAAGTTCAGAGGGCAAGAAAGAAGTACTCAAGTTATCAAGAGAGAACAGTTGTATTATGTTGCCTTCCCGTCAACAAGCACGTGACGCTCACGCCAATCCTTTACCACATCCGATGGAGGACGACGAGCCACGTGATCCTGACGCAGTCGCGCCTCACGAAGATCGTCCTGGCCTTTCCCGTGTCCAGGAGCGGAAGAAGAGCTGCAGCAGCCTGCCGGAGCCGAAGCGGAGCCCGACGACGCGCCGCCAGCAGCCAGGGGGCGTGGCCGTGGCAGAGGACGCGGCCGTGGACGAGGCCGTGGTGCAGCTCGGCGCGTGCTCCGTCCAAGGCAAGTTCAGGGTGCAGAAGAGGAGGGCCAGAGCGAGCAAGAGAGGAACGTGTCCTCGAGCCTCGTTTCCAAGCCATGCAGCCTTTCTTCGACATGATGACACAGGTCCTGGCGCAGCAGCAGCAGCAATTCCAACAACAACAGGAAGCTTTCCAGCAAGCGTTGCAACAGCAAGCACCACAAGGAGGCCCTAACCGGAAACAACAACTTTGTTCGGATCCCTGAGTATGACGGAGAAATTTGTTACTCCATGTGGCGAGCACAGTTTATAGCGCTCACCAGCGGATTGTCCAGGATTGAGCAGGGAGAAAAGTTGGTGGCGGCCCTCCGTGGTAAAGCCCTGATGGTGCTTCAAATTCTAGACCAGCAGAAAAAGTTGCCTACGTTCGAGGCGCTGGACGACATACTCAGAAAGATGTTTACTGCTATGACATCACTGTGGCAGCGAAAAAGAAACTTTGAAACTCTGGTCCAGAAACCTGATCAGAGCTTAGAAGAATTTGCAAGGGAACTGGAAAGAGTAGGACGAGCTTATATGGTCACTTATCCAGAAAGTGACCTCCAAGAAACGTTAGTTACAGCGTTTGTGAAAGGGCTTCACGATAAGCAGGCAGCAGAACGCCTTGCTTATGCCCCATGCAATACACTGGCAGAGGCAATGAAGAACCTGAACAGAGGACTATTACTGTCTGAAGAGCGTCCTACAAAGCGAGTGAGAATTGCAGCAGCAGAGGAAGACGAAGAAGAATTCGACGGAGAAGAAGATTACTAGTCTGCTAGTCTGGAGAAACAAAAAAAAAAAAAAAAAAAAAAAAATACAACGATTAGGCTCAGAGCAAACAAGCACAGAACTGAAAGAATTGATAAAGATTTTATTAGCACGCAGGGCCCAGTCTGGACCATTTGAGTAAAACTTGTTGAATTAAAATATTTCGTATAAAGTTCACAATGGGCAGATGAGATGAGCCTGGCCCAAGAAATAAAAAGTCCCGTTCAAGCAAAGGTTGGAAACTATGGAGAGTTCAATGAAAGAAAACTGTACGAGAAAGTAGCAAATGTGAAAACTTGTGAACGACAAACCTGGAAAGTTGAAGGCTGATGAGCTGGTAGAGACCAGCGCGTGGTTGAGGCACGAGAAGCCTGACATGATAATGCAGCAAAAAGGATGCCAGGGATAATGTCTATATCCTTGTAATTCCTTGCGTTGTAGTCTAGCAGGTTTCTGTGAACGTCACCATGAAGGACAGTAAAGGACAGTGAAGGAAAGCGAAAGTGAAAGTCCTAAGTCCAGACACGAGAAATGAATGGCCAATTGAAGTGAAAGAAAGTGATCCAGCCTCAAGGTGTGTTGAACCTGTAAGGAAATGGAAATACTGTTAAAAACGGGTCTTTTTACTCACAGTAATTTAAGAAAATAGTGTAAAACGTACCTGCTTTATGTTGCTGGTCCAGTCGGGTGTCATGTGTGCTTTCAAAGTCAAAGAAAAACAATGTGTTCCTTTTGATTTTAACCTCTGACTCTGAATTGACTTACTAATTTCTCCAAGACTGAACTGTTTTAACCACTTTGAATTTTCTAGTTCAATTGAAAATATTTTTGATACATTAAATGACAACTGTTTATTAACCTTTTGTTCCTGGTACTCCTTTTGAACTCCCCCCAACACAAGTTAAATGTTTTTAAATTGTTTAGAGAAACACTCGTAACCCGTCCGTAGGACCGAGTTGAGTGCTTTCTACACAAACAAAACACAAAGAAAGCCCGTCAGTGGGTCAAGTCCCTGATCGCGCTTTTGTGTTTCACTACACATTAACACTAGGGAACACTGTACTGATTCACATGACACAAATACCATTTTAAGCAAAAGATTGAGCCCTTGGCTCTCTCTGTTTACATCTTGTGGGAGACGAGTCGTCTGCTGCAGTAAATCACTGGAGTCAAAAGGTGTACTGGAAAACAAAAGTCAAGTTGGTAACTGAAGTCTGCGAGTAATATCTAAAAAGGTCATATAAAGTAAAAAGTACTCACCACAATGAGTTGTCGAAACTAGTCTTGAAAATGTTATCACTTTAAACTTGACACGTAACTTTTGTTTGAAAAAGCAGTTCAAATGTGAGAAAACTAATGTAAAATTTCAAAACTACTAAAATTTGAGTTGTCTGATCAGACGACAATCACAGGTCAAGGGTCAAAAGGTTTTGCAACAAGACTTTCAGGCCAGTGTGAGGACTACTGGAACCACACATCAGCTGACGGCTAGAACCACCAGTTGCAGCGTGCAGTCGTCTGCTGTGCAGTGCAGAACCGTACCCTGTCCTGTTCAAAGCTAAGTGCTGTAGTTAAAACACAGTTCATAGGTTTCTTAGATCTCAATGGTGTTTTTAGATAGGAATTTAGCTAGCTAGTCAGGGATTAGGAAACACCAAGGCAAAACACCCCACTCTTTTAGTTAGGGGGGAATAGGTGATACAAATACTGTGCAAAGTGTTTTGCATGTTTCCAGAAGAAAACTACAAGAACTGCAACATCTTCCAGAACTTCGTGTGAGATCTATAACGACAACTTCTAGAACTTCTAGAGCCTCGCAGCGTCATTCTCCAAGACCAAGAGTTTCAAGTGACTCGTGACATCAGTTTCCAAGATCCAGAAACGACAAGGGCAGACTAATCAATTTTCTCATGAATGACAGTTAAGCTTAATTCTTATTGCTGGTCAGGTGCGACAGTTGCACCTCAGGATGGCGTCCTTAACAAGTTCTTTGGACGTGCCATGAGTGTCGCTGACATAACCACTCTGCATAGAGGATCAGCATTGCTTCGCTTTATTTTTATTTGATTTTGATCACGGATGGCGTGTCAGGGAAGGCCTGGACAGCCTTGCCCTGAGTTGGCCTAAGTGTGACGATAGATTACAGCTTCGACGAGGGAGATTAGAGTGGACAAGTTGTTAAGTTTGAGGCAACTGGTATAAAGTAAATTTCTTTTTAAGGGGGAGTGGTGTAACGATTTACAGTGTACACTGAAAGCAACAAGTGTCAGTTCTGATTTCTGTTCTTCTTCCTGACTCTGGTATGGTTTCCCCTCCTTGGCCAAGGTTCCTTTATTCCCTAGCTTTCTGAACGCACCCTCTAGCAGGTGTTACTGTTGCCCAAACTATAAATCGGAGCGCGCTTCAGAGCCGCAGTCAGTCTGTAGCCAAGCCTCAGCCTGTACAGAACCTCCCAATAAACCGGACTATCTCCCATACAGTACCGTTTCTCGCCCTTTTCCCACTCATAGTGCCCAACACTACAACTCAACCTATCCAATAAATCAAGAAATCTTTGATCCTTTTGACGAAAAACTTGACCAAGCACAAAATACTTTTCAAATGTTTCAAACATGTTCCTTCCATGTCGAGATAAATCACCACGTATGGGACCTCCAAATAAACAATCATCTCGTACAGGAGGGAGTTGCTTATAATCTCCAAAAACATACACAAACAAATTCCCAAAAGGTTCATTAACACCTGTACCTTCTCGTAGTCTTTTATCAACCATTGCTAATAGATTTGTTCCAATCATAGAATATTCATCTATTATAACAAATTTAACATTTTCCATTTTATTACAAAAATTCCGAGAAGTGTCACCACGCAACTCTTTATAATCTTGCCTTTTACGGGGAAGATGAAGTCCTGAATGAAGAGTAGTTCCGCCAATATTAATGGCAGATACCCCTGTTGGTCCAAGCAACAGAAAAGAAGATGAACCATACTTTCTACATAAAATATCAACTAAGTAATGGATAAGTAAACTCTTTCCAGTTCCTGTAATGACAAAAAAAAAAATTTAAAAAATAGACTATAACTTAGAATATAACATGAAAATAAACATAAATTAAACTAAATACTTGCCTGCTTTCCCTTGAACCAACACTCTCTTAGGAATACTTTCCAAATTTCCTGTCTCTAGTGCATTTATTTGTTTCTCCATAAGTTCTTTCACACTTTTTTGTTCTTCCGAGAATTCCACTTCTGGCATATCTTTCCAAATAAAACAATCATTGTCTTTTTTCTTCTCATCATTAATGAAATTTTTAAGAACAGGTATTCCTCCATAAGATGCATATTTGTTATCATTGTAGTGCCAATCAAATTCTACATCAACTTCCCTTCTTCCCAGTTGTACAGGGTCTGTATATCTAGAAGTATTCAGCTTTGAAGCAATCATCCAATCCTCACTACGGTCAATGAACGTATCTTCCTCATTGTGAATATTCTCATCGGGTACTGACTGGTGTAAGTTGACAGCGTCCAAAACAGAAACTCTCAAATCCTTCACACCATGCTTTTCATAAACATTCTTCCATGTTTCTTCGCCGTTTTTGAGTTCCTTCTCTTCTCTGAAAGGTACATGTAACATAACTTGCTGTCGATAAAATGCCTCATTAGATTCTTCACAGTCACCCAATACTAAACGTGGAAATACTCTCACAATGTTGAACTTCTTGCACTTTGACCAATTACTTACATTGTAATATTTGGCAATGTTAAACATAGACAATGCATGTAAATGAGTAGGTCTCAATAAATATTTGTCAACAAAATTCTTTCCATTTATGTTAGATTCATTTTCATCATCAGAATTACTTTCAACAGGGACCCAATTTTTCTCTGTTGTATGGATAATGATAAACTTTCTCCCACCAGCTGAATAAAGCTTTGAACCCATTAAGATATGACACACTTCTTGGGCAGATATGTCCCTCTCAACACAATTTTTCATAAGTATCTTATGTACAGCTCTTACAGCTTTATCAGAACCATCCAATACATTACATACATTCATACAAATTTCCTTTAAAGTTTGAGACCCAACTTCACTTTTAGATATATATTTGCACAAATATTCAATAACAGCTTTTTTAGATAACACAGGAGCTATGTCAATATTTGCCCGCCATGTACCTATGATAAAAGGATTAAACTTGTTTAAGTTTTCTTGATTCCGTTCAGGCAAAAATTCAAATTCATTTTTTTCAAGATTCATAATTAGCTCAGACTTCTCTTTAATTTCTTTGGGAAAATGAAACCTGCATACTGTTTGCTTTGTTTTTTTATCTGTCCTCTTACAATATGCCATGGAACACTTATGTTGTTGGACCATTTTCACCAATTGTGATAAGTCTGTCTTCACATCTAAAACATCTCCAAACTGGATCTCACAAGGATGTTGATCGGGCATAACACATTCTTTATCAGGAATGACCGCAGACACCAATCGATCGAAGTAATCAGTGATATTCTTCTTCTCCTCATCAGAAGCATCATTTAGATTGGTAACATCTGGAGCGTTTTCCAACCAAAACAATCCATGCAAATGAGGACTTCCCCTAAAAAAATTAAATTAAGAAATCACTTCAAATACAATTTATACTTCAATAAAACATGCAAAAATAAACAAAATAATTTACCTATGTTGGTACTCAATACGATACCAATAATCTATTACACCAAAGCCAGGCTCCAAAACCTACATGACATAAAATAAAACAAAGAATAAACATCAAATTACTTAATATTATATAACATATGACATAAAAAACAAAGTGTACCAACATTTTCCAGGAAACATTCAACCCGATGCTGAAAAAACATGTCTACAATCAATGGATTCTCTTGTAACAGCTTTCTTCTTTCACTCTTAGAAATCAGTGATATGTGTTTCCCAGTCAATAGCCGAAAAAGATCAGGCCAATAACAATCTGCTGCACTCATGGTTAAAAATATGGTAGGTAAACCAAGCTGTTCAACTAAGTCTTTAAGTTCACCTGACCGGCTATTCCAAAATGATTTCGACCCTCTCAAATTAGAACCCATAAACATTATTTTTCTCATCACATTTGGGTTTTCGACAATACGCTGCTTTAGTTGCTCAACATTCATTTTTGATAGTTCACTGTCCTTCTTAACAAATACATTACCACAGCTTAGAGCAGTGTGACGCATCCACAGATTGAAGGCAAAAAAACGAAAAGTCTTATGATGGGCAAACCTATCATCCTTGTAACATAATAAATGCTTAATATATTCATGCATTTTAACCTCCTTTCTCCTTTCATCATTTAAGTCACAATTTCCAAATGGAAAAAGAGTTGGAAAAGCACACACTGTAAATCAAATGGTGATACATCTCACCACCTGAGGGGTGAGACAGAACTGTCTCACCGAAAAAAGGTGATACTAAAGTGTATCACCGCAAAAAGGTCGTACACGAATTTATCACCGAAAAAAGGTCGTACTCAAATGTATCACCGAAAAAGAGTGATACTTCCTCAGGAAAACAAGGGCCCATCTCACTGATGTCTCACCATTTTTCGGTGATACATTTGTGTACGACCTTTTTTTCGGTGATACATTCGTGTATGACTTTTTTTCGGTGAGACTTTTTGTATCACTGAGAATGGGTGAGACGTCTCACCCTTTGAAGTGCAGTGCATACAATAAAGCCAGGTGTGCTTTCCTTCACCGGTTCTGTATGCATATCAGGCCAATCCAAAACACTATTAACTTGTTGATTTTGGGAAAAGAAGGTTCCTTCAGGTACAGTACTACATTCAACTCTTTGATCTGGATCGTCTTCATGAACAATATCTTCATCTTCATCTTCATCTACATCACTGCATTTTCCATCTGCTTGAAGATTAATAGCCAAAGTATTGACTTCATCATATACATTATAGTCTTCCTGCAATAACTCAAGATTCTCTTCACAAATTTCAATTTCTTTGTAATATGGATTGTTTTCTTTCAACCACAATAATGCATCTCGAACTTTATTGACTCTTACTCGAAAGTCAGTGGGATTGGATCTTGAATTGTTGACTTTCACTCTTAAAACAGAATTTAAATCATCTAAACGATGAGGAAGTTTCTTGGCAAATTCATTTACATCTTGAAAAAAATTGATAACGTTTCCACGATACCCATATTGTAATCCTTTCAATTTGTAAACTGATAACACTGGATGAACACGGGCTATCAACTGTTCTTCTACAAAGGACAAATCTTTCAAAACAGCAGGCACCAGACCTGGGTCCATATTATTTTCAGAACTAAACTTCGAACACCCTAGGCTTTTTCTATGTGCTTGTTTCATACCAGAGTAATAAATATACTTTTCATTACAAACATCACAAACTTTCATTTCGAACGACTCCATGACTTTTTCAAATTTCTTGGCAAGTTTCTGATTCTTTACTGATGTCAAAACACTGAGTTTATCAACACAACCTCGTGTTGCTATATCATAACTACTTAGTTCATGGCAATCCGCAGTGCCATTAAGATCATCTAAAGTACAAAAAACAAATATCAACAAAACAAAACAAAATATACCAAACATATTAATAACAAAATAGAAACTAAATACAAACCATCCAGAACTGTCTTTCCTTGGGCAATAATTTCAAGATCAACATCTGATAAAGGCTCAGGCCCAAACACAGAAGGGACTACTCCTTTCTTGAGCACCATTCTCGAAGTCACATAGTAATCTTTCTTATCAAAATGACGACCACAGACATGGAAGTATCTGTGTAATGATGCGATATCCTTTAATAAGATGATTTTATTCCCACAAAACTTAATCCATTGTTTACACCTGTAAACAACCGTTTCCAACAATTATAATAAAAGACATTAAATTTAATCTAATTAATAAAACAAACATTTGAATCACATACCGCGTCAAAGACTCTTCATCAAACACACCATTGCCAGTACCCAGTTTTAAAATTCTTGGAAAAGCAAACAAAGAATGTGTTGTATTATTACTTTCACATCCTAGTACAGAACATTTTCTGTAAATTCGTTTATGTGGTACATTTTGAACTTGGTCACTTTCTGATTCAGTTGTTACACAAATTTCTTCACAAACATCACCAAAGGAAAACTGGTCATTTTCAACAATTACCACATTATCACAAATGGAATTAAATGGTTCACACTGGTCTACACAATATCCAGTTACTTCTATGACATCCTCCATTGGTACTTCCAGCGCATCAGATACACTAAAACTTTCAGAAGAAACAACAAACTCTTTGGTAACTCCAAAAACACTATCTACTTGAACAGCATCTGTACACAAAGCATCTGTACACACAGCTTCTTCAAATAATTCCAAAACATCAACAACATCCATAGTCTCAATAGACACAACAGCTTCTTCAGATGTTTCCATGACATTATCAACCTCTGTAACCTCAGTACAGACTACAACTTCTTCAGATACTTCCATGAAATCATCATCAATGTACAAAGAATTGTCTCGATTTACTTCCATCACATCATTCGTAGTCTCAACAATCAACGGTTCAGAACTGTTGGTCTCCATCATCATATTGTTGTCTGCATCTTCAATAATGTTAACAGGTAGATTGACGACATTAAATATGCACGGCACAGATCCAGGTTTCAGATTTTTTAACCCTTTGTCTCCTTGACGAAAATGATCACTGCACAGAAACAGTTTCTTGGTAAGCTGCTCCTTAAAATCATCACCATTTATGGCACATATCCACTCACACCACTTCTTTTTAACTTCTTCATTTTTAGGAAAGCTAAGTTAACAGAAAAATAAAATTACTTAAACGCAAAACAAGTTATAACAAACATGAATAACCTAACCTAACTTTACTCACCCATAGTAATGAAACCCATTCCCAACAGCCCTTCGTTTATTGCCGCAAGAAAATATACAGCAAGAACGTTTCTCTGACATAATGCAAACTAATAGTAGCAACAACAGACACGATAAGACTCCTTTTGTAACGTAACTATTAGTAAATGAAGACATCACAGTACCGGCAATTTAACATCAACTTCAGATAAAATGAGGACTGACAATACTTTAAAAACCCACTAAATCTATTCCTGTCATTTCAACACTTTGTCAGTTCAAGATTCTTATATTTCCTTGTTCATTCATTGTGAGTCCAGTTCTTTGTAGGTGGTGTTCGTAGTTGTTCGTTGCTTCTTTTAAAGCACAAATTTTTCATCTCCACATGGTGCAGTGCAGTTTCTCATAGGTCGTCTACAGTGTTCCACACAATGTGGTAGATAGGTTCTTTAATTTAAAAAAAAAAACAACAGTTTCATTCAATTAATGACAAAAAAAATGACTCGAAAATAACGTTCCACAAATATTTTAATAGCATACATTCATTTTCATTGTCATATCAATTTACAAAATCAAAATTAGAAAATATTACACTTCAAGTTGGCAACAGTGGATGCGATTCTTCAGGAAAATGAAAGGGTCCCGTACGGGACACCGATACCCAGGGAGTCGCTGGTCAAGACAAGACAAGACTAAGTTCAAGTAAACATCGAAGTTCAGGTTTAATATTGCTCCTCCAACTAAGGAGTGGATGATGAAACTCACCAGTGATCTTGCTCTTGTGGTGAATATGTTGTGAGATCGTGTAAAATGATGAATAATGGTTTTGAAGTTCAGCGCTCCAGTTCAGCTTCGCTTGGAGACTGGTTGAGAAAAGGTGCAGTATTCCACAACTGTCCTCCTGCCAAAGGAAAAGTATGAATTGTAAGCAACAGGAGACAATATTTTTCAAAACATTACATAAAAATAGACATGACATAAGGTGGTGTTCACCGCTCGTGTGCCTTAAACCATGCCAAATACCACAGAACAACATAAATTAGAACAAAGCATTGTTGGAACCAAATTTAAACTGTTTACAAACAAATGTGTTACTTTGAACGCACAGTGGACTTCACAAAAATGCCGGCCTCAACAATAATCCAACACCACAAGAGATTTACCGCAAACGATTCGTTTACAGAAAAAAGCAAGCAAACAAATAGTATACTTACAAACACAGACATTTTTTAAGGATAATGAGAACTAAGCAAGAGTCTGAAGGGTCACCTACATTCAGTGCACTATAGCATTGACAAAATTTGTTGACTGGTATCAAAAAACTTGGTGAAAGGAAAGGATAAAATAATGGCAGTGTGGTAAGTACACACCTTCTTCAAGACTGACATTCCATGTTGCAGTAGCAAGGAAGGAAAACAGCTGGACAGACAGAACTCAGATCATCTGAAGATTGCTTGGCATGTCCAAATCACTTAACAGCTCCTGTGAGACAGAAAACTGGTCAAAACCCTACTGATGTGATAACAGGACTGCTACCTAGTAACATTAGCGTTAAATGAAACCCACTCCAGAACAGTCTTCAAACAAACAACAAATAAACATTCTTCATAGAAATGACTGGCGTGAAAAGTAACAAAACAGCATAGAAAGTGACAAGCACACATTGCAACTTGGACTCCAACGGCGAGTAGACAAAATCATTTGATTGAGCCCATAGCTATGCAGAATATCAATGTAGGTATGGTAAGCAGTATGCACTCCAAAACCAAAATTAACTAACTCAATGAAATCAAGAGAAAAATATGAAGTTACAAAGGTAGTCAGAACATTCGGTGCAGCTTGTGTCTAGCAGTAACTTCAGAGTTACACCAATTTTTTTCCGAGCAGAAAGCAGGTGATTCTCCATGTCTTGAGTAAAGTCCCTTTTTAATCGCAGGCAGTTTAGAAATAAAAGAGTAAATTAAAAGAAAGTTGTAATAAAACCACTCTCCTGTACAAGGCACTTTTTTGGTTCTCATTACTTGAAATTGAGATGGAACCCTACGCAAACCATGGACAATCACCTGCTTTGTGCTTGAAAGGAATATGGTGTTGCTCTTAAGTCACTGCTAGGCACAGGCTGCACCGAAGGTTCAAATTAAATACATCAGTTTTTTGGTGGACCTTTTTGTGTCACTTTGTCAAAATGGTAGTGAATGCTTCTTGCATAACCACAGTGCTAAGTTTTGATACCTGAAGGTGGTGAGACGACCCAACCACTTGTAAAAGATGTTCGCCTTGATTGATCATTCCTGCCCTTGTCCGGTGTTAAAGTCTGAGCAGCGGCCTGCCTTTGGGTGTCGAAGTGAGACCAGAAGCTGAGGACTCAGTTCTACCCTTGTTGGGTGTCGAACTGTGAGCAACAGCTAAGGAGTCACACCCACACCTGCCCTTGTTGGGAGTCGCAGCCTGACCATCACCTGAGGATTCAAAATCAATAATTTAATCAGTCTGTTACAATAAATAAGATTAATGACAAGTCTTCGTGATTTTGAAGTTCCGTAAGCGCAGTACTGATTCAAGTAAACATTTGAAAACTTTCATTTTTCACTTATTAGAAACTTGTGAAATTTGTAAGTGACTAAATACTCTGCAGCTTGCAACCAAAAGATAGATTTTACTTTTTAAAATTGGCAAGTTGTTATTGTTGCCTAGAAATGTGCCCCTTTGGTTACAAACACACACTCCACTTACTGCACATAAAAGCATAAGCTAGAGAAAAAAGCAGTGCAGAAAGTTGTTGCCTTGTGCCTCTAGTTGGATTTCATTGGTAGAGTGGAAGCAAAAGCAGTATGTACATAGCAAGCCAGATCTAACAACATACACAGCTTGATTAAAAGTTGAATGAGAATTCACAATTACAGGATGGAAAATAAAAAAGTTTAAAGAAATGTATATGGCCTGACTTAAAACAGGTAATATAATATATCCTTTCCCTAGTTGCACATCAAAAAAATATGCAGCTAATAAATAAAGAAAGCTTGTAGCAAACTTTAAAAAAGGAACAAGCAGTCCTTTTAGAGTTACTGGTCAGAAATGCTGAAGAAGGAATCTCACCTGGCAGAGGTGCAGTGTGTGGAGCAATTCATAAAACCTAGTTGGGGGTCATATTGGATAATGAACCATCAAAGGCTACGTCAAAATAGCCAGCTTCAGAAGGGGACCTCGAAACCCATTGTCACAGTGTGCCAAACTGCACCACACCAAACAGTTGATAAATATAACAAGACCGTACAGTGACAACAACGGAATAGAAAAAACTAGATACAAGACAACAGAATTGATAACAGTTCTCTCAGTGACACAAACACAAAGCTCATTACCTCTCCCACAGACTGAAGTCACACGAGTGCACAAGGAGCACACAGGACAAGTTGAGTATGTCATCATGCCGTCTTGCTTGGCAGCAAATCCTGAGCGCTGATCATGGAAGGATTTCATCTTCTGAAGGAGAAAGTTGTTTCTTTATCCTCGGCAACCTATCTCCAGCAACGCCCAGTCTACAAAACACACAAGGAAAGGAAATGGTTACTGAGCAAGCCTCTAAATTGCCATCAAATTAACAAGTGGACCAATTGCCTTCCAAAATAAATTTGGGGAGAAAAGAAGCAAAATAAGTCTTCCACATGATATCAAGTCTGCAGTTCATATCACAATTCACAAAAGTGGTGGACTGGATGGAATGCAATGATGAATGTGACAAAATGCCAATGGCTCCGTTAATTGGATATAAAAAATTATGATACCCAGACAGGACCCTGCAGAAAACTCACCTTATAACATGAAACATCAGAAGCAGGGTATGAGGTTTAAACTTGACTGCGTCAACACTCAAAGAAGGAATAACTGTCCAGTTGTATCGGTTTCAGACATCGGCAGAATGCACCTGTACCAAAGAACATTATCACATTAAAAGAAATACAGGATGGAATGTTTCAATGATCAAAGTTTTGAACTTTGCCAAAGTCCAAAGAAAGCAGTGAGTGGAAACAATAAATACACATATGTGCATGTTATATAAGTTCGACTAAATAATTAAATAAATGTAGAGGGAAACTGAGGGAAAGAATTCCATGGACATGACAGGAAAACAAAGGACTCCAGATTCACAATTAACTCACAAGGAGAAAAGCCCAGCCAGAACAACATTTGCAGGTCCAGTTGGTCATGATCAAATTTGATGAAAATGTAAATGTGAACACAAAGAAGAGAAACTGAACACAATAATAATTGGCTGCGGTGTTGAGCCACAGAACATCATTGCCATCATCGAGTCGAAAAGAATATCCTTAACTTCAACTCGCAGTCGGTCATTGCAAGACTGTCACAAGCAGGCTCTTCACCATAATTTGTGCGAAACCAAAATAGCGTCATACCTATGTATGGTCACCACTCGAGGATTGAAAGAAGTGGTTGACTGGTCAGAAAATTATTCGATAACACTGAAAAACCTCAGATCCAATAGGCACAAATGTTTCATTCAATTCCACACTTCCGGGTCCAGACCGGATGGAAGAAGGCGGCAAACTTACAGTACAACTCACCTGCAATGATGGAAAACAATAGCTGAAGATGGACTCCGCAACTGTACCCCTTGGAAACAGCCAGACAGGAAAACGGCTGCACTTCTCCAAGGTTATCACTCGAGCAAAAGTTCCTGAACATCAGAAAAATACTCATCAGATCACAACACTACGAATAAGGTGACATCACTTGTATCTTAAACCATGAAAGTAGGGAAAAGAAAGGAAAATTGAGTGCCAGGACGTGGGACTAACAACAAAGTTGGCCAAATAGGAAGAAAGACAAAAAGTGAAAAATAACTATCAAAAAAACGTCGTACGTCGAATCTGAGGGCACGATTGTGTTCCTCATTCAATTTTGATGCTAGGACCCGAATTTGAAGCTAATCGGACCAAAAGTCGCGAAGCTATAAGAAAATCCCACATTCAATGCAAAAAGTCCCAAGAAAACTTAAGATCTCTATATCTTCCAAAGTAATTTTTTTTGGGCTCTGAAATTTTGGCCCTGAACTCCCACCTGGGAGGACTACTGACCACCAAAAAATCAGCGAAATCCAAGAGGGTCATTGTAGGACCCTCCATTTTTTAAATAAACCTGCTCATGGGAAACTCGCCTTATGTTCTCTGTGGTGGGCCAGAGTCGCGGGTCCCCCCTCCCCCTGCCCGATGGCGCGCTCGAGTCGTGGGCTCCCCGGCTCCCCTCTCCGCGGCCCGCGTCTGGCCGCCGCGAGGCGAAGCCGGCGCGAGGTGAAGCCGCGGTCTGGGTCTGGAGCCCTATTCCCTATCCCCGCTACCGTTCGGTTCGGTACGATTCCTTCGGTAGTGACGTCACATTCGGTTCGGTAGCCGAAGTTGCTATTCCGTAAGCTTCCGAAGGCAGTTACCGATCGGTTTGTCCACCGAATCTTCGACAATGCTACCGAGAGGGTCTGAGGTGTCGGTAAGGACTTCCCGAGTAGATTTTCAGTGTTAGAGTCGGTTGGAGTTTGATAGGAAAATTAGTGACATTGATCAAGCTATGGATTTTGTGAACGTGATCCGAATGCAATCCGAATATTGCAAAGGGTAGCTGGATTAAAACACTTCAGTTGATATAATAAACCATCATTTAATTCCTACTTCGAAAATACAAAACTATAAAATACTGATATAAAATGGTACAGATACAGTGCCAATCACAGAAAAAATATTAGCTCAAACACAAAATATTAGCTCAAACACTTTTCACTAGGACAAGAGCAATGACTAACGTAATCAGTCCGGTTTAGGCACATCAGTCAACATAATCAGTCCAGTTGTAATGAATAATACATTTTAAGAGTAAAAATATCACATCCTTATTCATTTGATGTGTATTGAAAGTACTAAATTCACATAAAAAAAATTTCAAAACAACAAACTATTTCCAAATTCTGATAATAAATTTGGGTGTATCACAGTTGTTCCCCTGTCAACTCTTCCCCATACTTCTTCCCGGACACTTCTTCCCCGTCTCTTCCCCGTCGTGTTTAATTTCCTACTCGGGGAAGAGAGTTCTTCCCGGCATTTATTTTCCTCATTTCATTTCCTCGCTCCCCACTCCGCTGAGCCCCCCTCCCTGACGGCGGCGCCGCGGACGGGAGCTGCTGCCGCGCGGAGTATCGCCATGAGGCGCGCGTTGGGCTGCCTATACTCCGGGCGGGGGTTGCAGTCGGGCGCAGTATGAGTCGTGGGTCAAATTTAGTTTCCTCCTGATTAATGTATTGTCCGATTATAGTGCACTTTGCAATTGATGTGGGGTAAAGTTTGGCGACAGCGAGTATTGAACAAAGTGTAGTGACTGCGCCACTAATATTATTTCTAAGACTTGACCTGTTCCATGCCACTCTTAGAGTGTACGCGTTCATCAGAACCTTGAGTTGCCACAGAGGTTCTGGAGTTAGATTAGCAGTGTATCAGTAATAAGTTAATAAGCCAATCGCAATGCCATAAAATGCATTCATCGATGGCACCGCAGAGGGAACTTATTGGGACAAATTAGAAAACTCTCGTGAAATTTTACTCAATTTATTTTGAGAAAAGCAGAATGACATCAGAATTTAACACCGTTAATCAACGAATGTGACGTCATATTCGTGCGTATGTCAATTTTGTCACGTTCGTTTGAATACGACGTCACATTTGTACGAATGTTCATCCACGTTCAAACGAACGTGACGCCCTAATTTAATGGCCGTGTCACGTTCAAACGAATGTGACATCGTATTCAAACGAATTTGACAAAATTCACATTCCAACGAATATGACGTCACATTCGTCGAATAACAGTGTAAAGTCTTGCCCATCACTGCTAAAACATTTACAATAGACCATAATGAAACGCATTTAAAATAAGGCGTAATCAGCACTACTCCGATATTCCTACAATGTTACCATTAAATCACAGACATTCTCGAAACACTGATGTACATTTATTTACAAATGGTCGCACTAAATACTTAGACTCCTAAAAAGGCCAACTCCCGGCCAGTCCGGCCAACACCCGGCCAACATCCGGCCAACACCCGGCCCAGACCCAGCCTGAACCCGGCCAAGTCCGGCCAACACCCGGCCCAGGCCCGGCCAACTCCGGCCAAGCCAAACCCCAGCCCCGGCCAGCACCCCGCCATCGCTTGGCCAGCAGCCGGCCCAGCCCGGTCATCACTCATTAAACGACAAAAAGTGGTATTTTTGTTGTCTAAAGCGGTAGAAATCCCCTCAGAATCACTCCCCGCGCCTTTCTCGGTCTCGCGAGCGCCTGGTGGGTAGGCAGCCCCGCACGCACGCCTGTTTAGCGGGCTGGTCTATGCTGCACCCCGGCAGGCGCTCGGCCGACCAGCGCACAGTAGGCCAGAGGACCGGTGGAGGCGGACACAATTCCGGACGCGTTTTGAGTTCTAGAGTCGCTCTCGCTCAACAGGACTCGATCCGAACGTGTGACGCGTCTAGAATTTCGGCCGCCTGCGCCGGTCTTCTGGCCCACTGTGCAGCAGCAACTTGGGCGACACAAGGCGACCAAACGAAGTAGTCTGGCCGGGGATCGGCAGGCTATTTACCATTGATTTCCCTTCCCTAAATTGTGTGTTTTTCAGGTGACCGCAGCCCATATGGACCATTCCCGGCAGTTGAGTAAGCAGCTCAAGTCATCAGCTCTAGGATGGAAGGAAGTTAAACCACATAGGATGTCTTGTCAAGTCAGATTGGAAAGGAATCGCCCCCTTTTTTACTCGAGATAGTATTCCTCTTCCCAGGTTTTGTGTGAAATTTTGTCTGGCCGGGAGTTGGCCTTTATCAAGGGGTATCATCAAAATTGCTGATATGCAGAAACCATGAATGCTGATTTACAAGTTGAATCCAAGTTCCTCGTAGGGCACGCCGCCATTTCACCCTCTTTGCATATCAAGACATGGTCACACCCCACTGACACTTCAATGGCAATGACACTTGTCAATAATCTACACTTTGACGTCGTGCCTGTCGCTTTAGATGGCCCAGGCTTAAACTAGAATACATTGCTAAATCCACAGTGTGCACTGTAATAACACCACACCATGAATCAGTCAAATCACATTTATATCGAGTATTAACCATATAATATTCGTTGACTTCCAACAAACTATTGCTGTTCGCAGAGCTTCAACTAATCAGCGGACTGACTCTGACAGTCGTTTTCGTCTCTCTCTTCCTCGTACTCATGGGACGTCCCGGACAGGTACGAGAGCGACAGAGACGACATTCGAAAGCGGTCTGCAAGTTTACAAACATTTTGCATTTTCTGCATTTTGTAAACTTGAATTACGAAGATATTTAAATACCATAACTTGTAAGCATCACAAATTCAGTCTTGAGATTTTTTAAAATTGAAGTATCTAGAAGTAGCCTATTAATAAATGTACAAATTGGTCTCTTGACTTTACGCTCTGCAAACTCAAGTGTGTACATCGCATGCGTCAGGCTGCGGCACGCTCGGTGGCGGTTACCTGTGCCCTGTTGCCGAAGCTCCCTACGTTTAGTATGTAAAGCAGAGTCACTGTGTACATGCAGGCGAGCACTACCTGTCGTGTACAAGACAAGCATGCTCCAGCGTGAAGTGTGAATGCAGGCATGCTTGAACCCGAAATTTGAGCTCCCAAGCTGACGTCCATTGGCGTCTCTGCCTAACCGCCTAGAGGGTAGGCGACCCCAACTAATCAGCACACCTATGCGTTGCGGGCTGGCCTACCCTACGGCGTGCAGGCGCCTTGCCCTTGGGAGGTTTCCTGCCACTGCAACCACTGTAATTCAAAAGGTGAGACATCGGACCAATTTTTGGCAATACAAAAAGTATGACCGATTAAAAAGGTCATACACAAATGTATGACCGAAGAAAGGTCATTCACGAATGTATGACCGAAAAAACGGTCATACACGTATGTATGACCGAATAAAGGTCAGACATTAGCGAGGCTGCTCCTCCTTTTACCTTGGGGATATATCAACCTTCATCGGTGATACAAAAAAGTATCTCCCTTTTTCGGTCATACAATTGTGTATGACCTTCAAAACGGTCATACATTTGTGTATGACCTTTACAACGTTCATACATTGGTGTATGACCTTTTCTTCGGTCATACATTTGTGTATGACCCTTTTTTCGGTCTAACATTTTAGTATCACCCCTTTAAGGGTCAGAAATCTGACCTTTCTATTTTCAGAGACAGATTGTTGTCGTTTCAAAGCGAGTAGTCGTCTGCAGCGGTGCACTGGTAACTTTGTTCTGGACCATACGCTCCGGTCGTCAGCGGGGGGGGGGTCAATTTTTTTATATTTTTATTTTTTATTTTACTGCCAGTTCCAGAACACTTTGTTTCATGGTTTCTTGCTGTACATTTTCTGACCCGGGTGTCATTCGCTGATCGGTGCTCAGTCATCCACAACTTTGCATACTTCTCTGCATCAAACGAGACAAGGGTGGTCCATTGACACTTACAAATAGGAGACTAGAGATATGAGACACAGTCAAGGAATTCCTTAGTGAAGTACAAATCATGTTCATGGCGCTGAAACCTCGCTCGCACTCAGCTGAACTGATTGAGAAGGTCTGAATTAGAGCTTTTCAGGGCTCGAGTGCAGCAGGTAATTGTTCATTATCATCAACGAACTCCCTCATTGCAATGACCGCTTCCGTGGCGTCAAGCCCAAAACGCGCGCAGAGGCGACGAATCTTGTCTTCGCCAAACCGGGGAGACACATCTGACGGAAACCCAACAATGGGCGTATGGGCGGGAAAAATGTTCTGGACCATACGCACGGCCGAAAAATTGTTCTGGGCCATACGGCGTATGGCCGCGTATGGCCTCCAGTGCACCACTGGTCGTCTGTGACGTGAGGCTCTAAGGGAGGCTTCCTGCAGGCCATGCTGGGTCCATCCCAAGTCGAGCCAAGTTGCCGGCGCAGCTAAGCAGAGCTGGCAACGGCGTTTGACGGCTGGCTTCACCCCGGGCCCAGGGCGGGCCACCGGAAACACCTGCACTGGGTGCCCAGGATGCCGACGCACGTCATGCAAGAGTGGCAAACACCTCAGGAAGCAAAGTATTACTCCGGGACCAGCGGCGGCGAGGCAAGGTGGGCAGCTCACCGTCAAGTCCATTGCCAACGCGTCGAGGCTGTTGGATTATCCCTGAAGGCCTCACAACGGGGAATCCGTGCTGGAACCTTGTAGCAATGATACTTACTGGGGGTCTCCAAGTTCGGCCGAGTCAAGCCGTTCGCGTAGGCTGCAGTGACAAGGACGACGGTTTCGACGAGCCACTCTCCAGGGTTTGTCTTGGCGAGAGCCTATGAGCCAATTTAGCACATTTTCGCGAGATATAGTAATCGTAAAATTTTCTTGCCAGAGGCGTTGTTAAACACGTCCCCGCTGCCGCGTGGCCCCGGGCATCACTTTTAGCCGCGTCCTGCTGAGGTGGCTCTTGTTCTTATCACGGTGTTCAGTTCGCGGCGAGAAGAAAAAAGCCCTGTGAGTGCGACAGAGACGAAGCGAAAAAAACGATTCTCGAAGTCACTCTCGCACCAATGCTAGGCACCAATGCTAGACGCCCCATGAATGCAAGACGAAATGCCCTGAGTGCGAGAGAGACAGAGCGACAAAAACGACTATCGGAATCAGTCTGCTGCGGCTGCGCGCCAGCGATGGTTCAAAGCAGCGTAACCGGGTGATCTCACGCTAGGTGCCAAGGGAAAATTTCGACTTTTGAGAATTTCACTGGTGCATTACAAAGAACGGGCGAAGACGATTAAAACGATATACAGGTTGTGTATGTGTAAAATGCATCGTTCGACCGCTAGAAGCGAATAGAGACGAAAAACCGCAAAATCCGACCTGAGAATTTCGAGTTTTGAGAATTTAACTGGTGCATTACAAAGAACGGGCGAAGACGATTAAAACGATATAGAGGTTGTATATGTGTAAAATGCATCGTTCGACCGCTAGAAGCGAAAAACCGCAAAATGCTGGCGACGCGGCGACGCCGCGACGCGACGACGCGGCGACGCCGCGGCAGGCTCCGCTGTGTAGAGAAGAGTCTGGATGCGGGGTGGGGTGGGGGGGGGGGGGCTTGGGGCTGAGGACCGAGGCGGATGCTCCTAGCCTGCTCAAGTGCTCAGCGCTGTTTATCGCTGCCCCGGGTCGGGTGGTCGGTATACGATGCCGGTGCCCCTGCCACAACTGCTACTCGCTACAACTGACTTCTCGCTACAACTGCTACCGCAACGTGCCAATGCAACGTGCAACTGCAACATTTGCAACTGATTTGGTACATTTAATTGCTAAACTGTCGAGAGTCAAAGCTAGCTGATTAACATCATCTGCTAAAAAGAAAGGGTATGAAAGCCGCCACCGCCCGACAGCCGAGCGCCGGCAAGCCGAGCGCGGCCGGCCCGTTGCTGGCTGCGTTCGGAGTTGCTTTACGACATCTGCGAACTGGGGCGAAGGCTGGAGGGACACATGCAAGTTTCGAACGTGCCCGCTGTGGTTCGCGGAAACCATCCCCTCTCAACCCAGGACCAGCCCCGGCGTGGGGGTCAGCGCCGCGGCCAGGCGTGTCGCCAGTCGGCCGCAAAGGGCATGGTTCCAGGACCGTCAAAAAATTAAAGACTTGGCAAGTGTGACGCATATTAAAATCGGTCGCAGCCGTTGTTTGGAGAGTGGTGTAGAAAAGACCTCGTGATAACGCAATGATTTAGATACCAATCGACGCAAAGATAGCCTGCTCCTGCTCCTCAGCCCGAATCTCACTTTCATTTTGAGTTCCGATCTGGCATTGTCAACTTTCTCGCAGAAATATGGATGGTGGCGGCACAGCTACGCTCCACCGCCCAAGCATTGAAGTATTCGCGGCCGACAATGCGCCGCCGACCCTCCTGCTGCGTCTCACGGGCAGATTGCGGATTAGCTGCAAACGCATTACCGCGGGAGGCAAGGACGCTTCATCCCGATCCCCAAGTGCTGCCCGGAAGGCCGATGCCAAAGCAAAATGCAGTTCAAAAATACACTCTTCTTTTTTTTTTGTTTTTGAAAGACATCAAAATGCTCTACGAAGTCAGTAGGTATATAACACACTGATTAAAATGTGTGTCTGCATACACACTGTTCTAAACAGTGTTCCTGCGAAGCAAACTCTTCTTAACAGTGTGTCTGCGAAGCACAATGTTCGCGACAGTGTGCCAAAGACCCA
Organism: Stenchaetothrips biformis; assembly: GCA_030522485.1. Taxonomy (NCBI): domain Eukaryota; kingdom Metazoa; phylum Arthropoda; class Insecta; order Thysanoptera; family Thripidae; genus Stenchaetothrips; species Stenchaetothrips biformis. Next base: position 20,315,244 of record CM060088.1, on the reverse strand, counting down.
TGTTAAATGCAGAATCGGCCAGGCACGCTGTTTTAAAGTGTGTCTGACAAGCACTTGCATTTGCAGAGTGGGCGGAAACTTCGAGGATGAGATCCTTATGGGGACCACAGAGAACCAGTACGGAAGGGTCCGTACCTTTTCTGTACCCCATTTTCTGTACATTTTCCGTACCAAAACACGGAATTTTTTTGCAGTGGAAGCCAACGGTCACGGGGCTGCTTTGGGGCAAATCGGCGAAGTTTGGGTCCGGGCTCCAATGCAACTCGACCTAGGTTGAAAATCCCGTTTGGGTTAAACACAACGAAATCTGCGAATTTTAAAATGTACGGGACGGGCTAAGGTTGCCGATTTATGTCGCCACTCTCCCGAAAGGTCCCCGTTCGAATCACCTGCTGAAGGCACGCCAGACTAGCTCTGCTCCGCACGCCTCGGCTTTCGAGTGACTATGCACCCATAACACCACCGAACCGAGAGGTGCGCTCTCACGGTGGCGCAGGGCGCCGCGTCGGCCGCTTCGCTGAGCTAATACTACAGCCTCCTGGTCGAGAGCCGATCCGGTCTTACCCGAGGGGTCCACCACTCAGCTTAGGAGTCAGGAGTTTACACAGGATTACTGATTACCAGTGATTACCTACAACAATTCTCAAAAAACCTCTAAAATTTTGGCCAGTTAGGATCTTTTTTGCCTATTTTAACGAGATGACCCCCAAAAAGCCGATAAAAACAGCGAAAATTTCCAGTTTTGGCATGTGATTACCAATGTGTGTATGAAAAGGCCGGCACGTGTGTGTATGAAAAGGCCGGCACGGAGCCACTGAAGCACTGAAGCTGGCAGATTCTGCCATGGCAGATTTTGCCACCCCTCGTGGCAGGTTTTGCCACCACTCTGGACGGGTGGGGGAGGGGGGGGTGGGGGGTGGGGGTGCTGTGGTGCGGTGCACCGAAGTGAAAGGTGTGAAACCGCGGACGTTACTCAACGTTAGGCCCTCGCCGATAAAGTGAAAGGTGCATTTAAATCAAATAAAATAATTAATTAAATAAATTAATTCGGCGGTAAAATGTGTGTGTGTATGTGTGTGTATTGAACAGTGAAAGGAGCCTAGGCCGAGTGCACGGGCCTAACCTCACATTCTCTGAGTACGGAAACAGAAAGGCACCCCTTTTTTAACCACTAACCGCGGCGGTCGCGCTGCGTCGGTGGCGTCGCTCTGGGGGGTGGCGGGGTGGTTCATTCACCTCACCCCTCTCGACGGTGGGGTGGGGTGCGGCCGCGGGTCGGGGTGTGCGATGAGGGTGCGTGTTTTTTATGTTATTTCAATACAGCCAGCAACATAACTTGACCCGACTCATACAGTCGGTCCATCCTAACCCACACATAACCTAATGTAAGGTCCCTCGCCAGCAAAGTGAAAGGGGCTTTACTCCGAAAGTGAAAGGGGCATACTCTGCACGCACAGGTCTTATCTCACATTCTCCGAGTACGGAAACAGAAAAGCACTCCTTTTTCAACCACCAATCACCGCGTCGGGGGGGGGGGGGGCGGCCGCGTCCTCCACATCGGTAAATAATGTCACCGCCGGAGCTCGGCGCGGCGTCATCCCCATGCAATCAATAAATAAAATCAATACCAAACCGCATCCCACGGTTCCGCATCTCCCACCACCAGTGTGCGGCCGACGCACCCCCGCACCCCCGTCGAACACCCACAGCCATACACACCCAGAAGTCAGTCTGTCCCAGAGCGTCGTCCAGTGCGCACTCTAGTCGCGAGCCCGCTGCCCTCGCGTCTCCATTGTGTGTGTGTGTGCAGTGTCTGGATAAAAATTCTTTCATTCGCGCTTTCTGCTGTCGAGGTAAGTGTGTGTGTTGGGCTGTGTCTGCATCGAGTGTGTTTTGCGTTCTTGTATATTACCGTGAGCATTTATTATGTGCAGATGGCGAAAACGGGCCATGTGTGTGACCAGTGCGGCATGTCGTTCGATCGCAAGATGCGACTCGAAAACCACCAACGACGTGTCTGCCATGTGCTCCGGTGGCGGAAGTGTCTCGTGTGCGGCCGGACCTTCAACCGACGTTCGCGCTTTGAACGTCACATGCAGGTGTTTCACGGCAGTGCACCACCGCCTCCATGTCAACTATCCACGACGGCCACGACCACGGCTGACGCGTCGCGGCCGCTCACCGAAGGCTGCACAGCGTCCTCTACGCCGCGGCACCGCTCGAACGGCCAGGATGACGCCACCCCTGCTGGCGGCTCCGCCGACACGCTTCGTGCACCCGCCTACGCCGCAGCGCCACCACCCACCCACCCTTCCGGTGCCGCCGACGCTCCACGCGCACCATCTGCTGGCCCACCCCACGATGCCGCAGCGTCACACTCCGGCGGCTCCGCCGACGCGCCGCCGCGTCCCACCCACCCCGCCGGCGCCAATGGCGCGCCGCACGCACCCTCCGCAGCACCTCTCGCGGCCGTCGCGTCGCTAGGCAGCCCGGATGCGAGCACCCATACGCCCAACACCGACGAGGCGCCACCACCGACCGACGCTGCGTCAACCAGTTCCCTGCCGTGCAACCTGTGCGAAAAAGTGTTCAAGAGTCGCAAGTCTCTCCAGCAGCACTCCGACGTCCACTCCAAAAAGTTTCAGTGCCACATTTGCAGCATGCTATTCACGCGCAAAGGCTCGTTGAACAGTCACATAAAAAACATTCACACCGAACCCTCCCAAGTTCGAGTGCCCTGTCCTCGTTGTTCCAGAGTGTTTCGTACTGAGGATCGGTTTGTGTACCATTTTGACAAAGTGCATGCTAGTGAAAGGGGTTGTGATCTGTGCCATCAGGTATTTCAGAGAAAAAGTGTGTATGTACGCCACTTGTCCGAGTGTAAGCGTGTGCACGGCCCCCGTCCCGTATCGTTTATGTGTCTGTATTGCCGGCAGATGTTTCCCACACAGGTCGACCGCAAGCAGCATCTGTCGTCATGTCAAGACTACAGCACTCAGGCCCGCATACTCCTGCAGGTCGGAGGCGGCCCGCCGTCCGAATCCGAGGATGAAACTGAAGAGGATGCTCCTCGCGGGGATACTCTTTGGACCTCCAAGTACGGCATGCAGAAAAATGCGGCCGTGCACACACTGCCCCTAGAGAACCAGTTGGACCTGGGGCTTTGTTTAATCAATTTAAAGAAGGAAATTGTGGACAAGGTTCGGCGCGAGGTGCAAAAGACCCCACAGGGCATAAAATGGACTCTTGTCGTGTCGGCCGCGGCGTCCCGCGAAAAGCCCGGCCCGTCCGGCTCCGGCGATTTAGAGCAGGAACGCAAGGAAGTGTTTCTTCGAAGCAACACGCACAGTCTCCTCAAGGTTGGTGAGCACGTTGAAGAGGACGTCGAGAGTGCCATTCTTGAGGTGCAGGCTGCCTCGGAACACTTGCGTCTGGAGGGCAGCGCGTGGGTCATCAGCCAAGTCCTCGCCCTTGAGTTGAATATTGCGTGATGTGACCCCCTGAAGGCGAGCAGCTACATTCCCACCCCCATATGGTTGCAAAACTCGAAGAAAACCATTGTCAATGTTGCCAATTATGGATCCCACGACTGTTTCCGTCTGTCGGTCGCAGCAGCATTGCACCCGGCGGCGAACCACCCAAGCCGGCAGGACCACTACACCCCCTATGTGGACGAGCTCAATATGGGCAGCCTGGAGTACGCGCCCATGAAAGTGTGCGACATGCGCCGTTTCGAGCAGCTAAACCCCACCATCAGTCTGACTGTGCTGGGTGTCGAGGATGAGGGGGACGATGGTCAGGAAACTGGCAAACATTTAATCGTTCCCCTGCACTGCACCCGGGAGAAAAAAGAGAATCACGTGACGTTATTGATTCTGTCTGACGAGGGACGCAATCATTACGTCCTCGTCCGCGATATTCACGCGTTTCTGGCTACACAGACTCGCAAGGAGCATCGCAGATTCTACTGCTGCTACTGCCTGAATCGGTTTTCGACCGAAGAAAGGCTGGCGGAACATGAACTGTTGTGTCGACAATTTGGTGCTCAGAGGGTGGAGTACGCCAAACCGGACTCTGTCGAATGTTTCGACTTTCGACACTTCCCGAAAATGCAAAGGGTGCCATACACAGCCTACTACGACTGGGAGTCGGTCCTGGTCCCTCTGCCCGTCGACGCGGACGCCACCACGGCGAGGACACAGCAGCACGAGCCCGTAGGCTATTCTATTGTGGTCGTCGACTGGAAGGGAGACGTGGTCCGTATGGTGACGCACACCGGGGAAAAGGACGTCGGCCGCCATTTTGTGGACTCGGTGTTGCAGCTGGAGCAGGAGCTCTGGGAGAAGAGACCCGATTTTCCACTGCACATGTCGACCCAGCAGGAGGCGGACTTTAAGCGCGCTACCGCATGCTATCTGTGCGGTAAAGGCTTCAGGTCCCCCCAGGACCGTGTGAGGGAGCACGACCATCTTCAAGAGAAGGAAAATTACCGCGGCGCGGCTCACGCTCAGTGCAACTCTGGTGTCAAGAGAACCACGTTCCTGCCTCTGGTCGCACACAATGCCTTCGGTTACGACGCCCACCACGTCTTTCGATCGTTCGTCCAGCACCCCGCCCTGGAGAACAAACGGATCAGCGTCCTGGCCAAGACCCTCGACACGTATCGCAGTGCTACCATCTTTATCGGCGAGGAGGGTCGCAGCATAAAACTACTGGACAGTTTTCAGTTTTTCCAGTCGTCTTTGGACGAGATCACCCAGGATCTTCAGGAGCAGGACCTTAAAATTCTGCAGCACATGTACCCAGACCCGGCGCACCAGGCTCTGCTCAAACAGAAGGGGATATTCTGCTACGAACACGTTCAATCGTACAAGCAGTTGTGTGAAGAGACAAGCTTACCACCACGAGCCGCCTTCTACTCGTCTCTGTCAAAGTCCATGCCGTCGGAGCAGGAGTACGCCAGAGGACAGCAGGTGTGGGCTGGTCTGGGATGTCAGTCACTGCTCGACTACATGACGCATTACCTGACGAGTGATGTGTTGCTTCTGGCCTGCTTTTTCACCAAATTCAAGGCCATGACCTATGAAAAATATGGATTGGAAGTGTGCCACTTTGTGTCTGCCTCCTCCCTGACATGGTGCCAGGCCCTCAAATTTACCAAAGCCGAGGTGGAGCTCATTCACGATCCCGATATGTACCAGTTTTTCGAGCTGCAAAAACGAGGCGGGCTCTCCGTGGTCATGAAGAGGTACGCCGAGGCCAACGTGCCGGGCACGGCATCCTATGACGCCGACCGGCCCTCCAAGCATCTCTATCTGTGGGACGTCAATGCCCTGTACAGCTACGAGATGTGTAAAAAGCTGCCTGTTGGGGAATTTAGGTGGGCCGACACTGAGGAACTGAAACGAGTCGACTGGGAAAACCTGTCCGAGGACGACGACTACATGTACACGGTGGAGGTGGACCTGGACTATGACGAATCTTTGCACGAAAGCCATAGCGAGTGGCCGTGTGCTGTAGAACGGTTTGCCGTGCCGACAGACTGGTACAGTCCGTACCAGCAAGAGTTGGCTCAATCCATCTCGGAAGGGCAGCTCCGACAGCCCAAGCTGGTGGCTCATCTGGGTCCGCGGAAGAACTACATTGTGCACGGAGCCGTTTTGGCGCGGTACCTGCAGTTGGGCCTGCGCATCACGCGGTTCCATCGAGGCGTGCGATACCGGCAGACGTCCTGGCTCAAGAGATACATTGAGGATCTTATGTTTGAAAGGCAGAGAACAAAGCTGCCCTTTGAGGCAAAGGCGTTCAAGCAGATGGCCAACAGCACGTACGGTTTTCTGCTGCGCAATCCGCGTTACGACCGCAGCGAGGAAATTGTACGGGATGTCGTGCGATTCCGCAAAGTCGTTGCCAAGCCCACCTTTGTGTCTTTTACCATCTTTGGGGAGGATTTAATCGCGGTGGAAAAGCTCCCGGGGACGCTCAAACTGAAACAGTGTGTGTCGGCGGGTGTGACGGTCCTGGACGGGTCGAAGAAAACCATGCTGGAACTGTACTGGGCTCTAAAAGACCAGTTCGGGGATCGCATGGAGATGCTGTTTACAGATACAGACTCCTTTGGGGCCGAAATCACCTCTGACAATATTAATCAGGAGCTGGGAAATCTGAGCGACATCCTAGACACGTCTGGCCTCCATCCGACGCACCCGCTGCACGACAAAACACACGCTCGAGTCCCCGGTCGGCTAAAAATCGAATATGGGGAGTTTAATATCATGCGCTTTGCCGCCGTTCGTAGCAAGTGTTACGCCATGGAAATGGAGGCTCAGGACCACACAATTACGACAGTAAAGAAATGCAAGGGCGTGCAAAAGGCTGCACTGAAAAAGGACGTCACATTCGACGACTACAAACAGTGCGTCTTTGAAAATGTTACTAAAAATGTAAGCTTTTCATCGATACGAACGGACGGCAAACACGGTCTCTTCACTGTTAACCAGCGCAAGACGGCGCTTCGCAACTTTGACAATAAACGGTGGATTGAAGCCTGCGGCATAAAAACTCGTGCCTTCCGACCCCTACCCGATGGTCTCGATGCGCATGATGTTGAGTTAATGGACGTGTTGATGGAATTAAGTGAACAAAATCTAGAAATAAGAGACTCTTGTTAAACTTGTGTAAATAAAGTGAAAATAAATGAATGTATATATGACTGCAAGCAGAAATAAAATGGTGCCTTTCTATTTATTTCCTACCTCTACATAAACGTGACCGCCCGGGGGGGCCACCACCACCGGCCGGCCCTTTCGACAATGCCGCGCCGGCCCTCTCGACGATACCGCGCCGCGCCGCGCCGGCCCTCTCGACGATGCCGCGCCGGCCCTTTCAACGATGCCGCGCCGACCGACCGGCCTTGTTTCCGCCCGCGGTGCCGCGCCGGTCCGGTCCGGTCCGGTCCCGTCCGCCAGTCACCAACGCGATGTGGACCGGCGTGGGTGTGTGTATCTTTGCCATCCTGCTCTCAGGACGAGCTCGGGGAGATACCGTTTCGTGCAGCAATCTGTCAGACTGGAGCCATATTCTGTACGATTACATTCGCCTGCCGGATGCGGATTACGCCATGAGAATGATGGAATGGAGTGACTTTTGCAATAGCGTGCCGCACAACGAGTCACAAACGGAACTGCGCGATGCATGGGCCAAGTTTACCTCCTTTCCACCCTTAAACGAGTGCGGCAGAGCCAGTCCTCCTCAGTCTGCCGCCGAGTCGACGTCTCTCCTGGACGTGACCATTACTCAGCTTGCCTGCATCGTTTTTGCCATCGTCATTTACCTGCTCCGTCTTTTGTTCCTGAAACGACATGTATTCACACCGCTTCGAAACCCCAGCCACTATTTCCATCGTGGGACCGAGCTGCAGCGGTGAGCAGTCAGTGAATGGTTGGGTGAAAGTCGTACTTAATCCCCCCTTGTATAATCATTTTAAATGTTTACAGGCAAGACAACCCTCGCCCTGAAACTGCTTGAGCACGAGCGCGAGCTATTTTCCAGCCCGTTCCGGCATTATTTCTGGTGTTTACCCGAAGGCAGTGAACCCCCTACCCAGATACAGGAGAGACCCGAGTTTCACATTCATTATGGAGTGCCTGATGGAAGCACTCTGCCGCACGACTCGTGTGTTGTCTTGGACGATCTGCAACACGCGCAAAACGTCAACACGCAGCTTTTGCACACGGTTCACTCGCATCATCGCAACCTGACCGTGATCACACTGAACCACTCCATTTTTCCGAAAAATCGATTCCAGCGTGATCTGACGCAGTCGGTCAAGTACTACATCGTAGCGAAAAACCCAAGGGACACACAGTCCTTCTTCAGACTCGCACTTCAGTTGGATCCCAGCCGTGCTCGGAGCCTGTACTCCAGCTACCTCGACTCGTGCTCCGAGCCTTTTGGATACTTGCTGTGCGACCTCACGCAGCGAGCCCACCCGGCGCTGCGGTACCAGAGCAACATTCTGCCCTCCGATGAGGGTCTGGTCATTTACGCGACTGACGAGGATCTGGGTCGCCTAATGCGTGACGATCCCCGATATGTCCGATACAGTGAAGCCCTTCATTCCGCTGGTGCAAGTCCTGCTCAACAGCAACAAAGCGAGGAGAAGGAGCATTTTGGAGACGCTCAGTAGGAAAGAAGTCGACTGCCTGTCCGAGTTTATCCTCAACGGCATCGCCGGAGACCGCCGGAAATCGCTGAGTCCGCAGTGTGTTCGCCACTGCAACCGACATAAAAAGGCCATACAGACGCTAGCCTACCATCCGCAACTCTGCTGGAAGAAGCGTCGGCAGCTGCTGGTGAATCAGTCCGGCGCGGGCTGGTTTGTGCCCCTCATCGGGTCCGTGTTGGCCTCCCTGCTTGCAAGATGAGTCAGTTGCGCAAGCTCATTGTGCTGACCCCAGAACAACTTCAGCGTCTACGTGGGCGACACCTCGACGAGACGGATCAATACGACGCCAACCGACTGCAAGTGCTCGAGTCGGTCCTGAAAAAGGTCAAGCAAATCGGTCCCTCCCAGGCCTATGCCCAGTACCAAGCGGCACAGCAGCGCCACCTCCACCACGCTGCCAAGGACCGTGCAGAGCCGCTGCAAATGACGATCGCAGACCCGCCCGCCGCAACACCGTCGGTGCAAGAGCAACTGAGAAAGCTGGAAGAGACGGACGAGCAAGAGAAGCGGCTTGTCAGGGACGAAGCGGCACTGCGACGAGCGGCAAGGGCGGCAGAGACTAAACGCCGCGAACGAGAAGAGGCGAAAATACTCAAGGCCGCCAGACGGGCGGCAGCGGCAGCCAGGAAAAGCGGCGAGGAGAACGCGAACGGCACGCCAGAAGTATCCCCACGCAAAACGAGAAGCACAGGCAAACCATCATCAACATGGCTCAATCTGCGGCGCTAAAGTGCCGTATATTGAACCGCCTGTGGACACAACCTGGGACGTCGTTTGCCGCATTCGGCGGACAACATCTTCTTCGGCAGGCCGTCACCCAACCGGCTCGGAGAAAGACGACGTTGGACCGGCACGATGTGTCGCACTACCTGACTCAAGAACCGGCATACACACAACATGCTCCTGTGCGGAAAAACTTTCGGAAACCGTTTTATAACATGTCTGAGCTATATCACCTGGTTGAAGTCGATCTTATTGAAACGGGTCGAATAGCGTCGTTCAACCGCGGAGTGCGTTATTTGCTCATTGCCATTGAATGCACGTCTCGCAAAATATTTGTCATGCCCATGACCAATAAAAAAGGTGCAACCGCAGCAGAGTGTTTTCGTAAGATGTTGGATAAACAGTTTGATCAAACGCCACATGTGGTAAGACATGACCGAGGTTCGGAATTCCGGGACGCACGGTTTTCGACGACTATTGCGCGATCGGAATATACGTCAAGTGTTTGCAAGTAACTCTGAGAAAGCCAGCATGGTGGAACGCGCGGTGCAAACGCTCCAGCGGAGGATTCACAGATACCTGACGCACAACAACACGCTGCGGTTCATGCCCGTATTGCAGGCTATCGTCAAAAGTATCAACGACTCGCCCCACGCGTCGACCAGGGTAGCTCCCAGTCAGTTTACAGCGTCGGACGTGTACGCATCGTGGGAGCGCTACTACCTGTCTCACGTGCAGTCCCCACGACCACTCAAATTCAAACCCGGCGACACGGTGCGCGCCTCCCTGCATCGGCGGGAAGGACTTGAAAAGGCATATCGTGGAACGTACACTCCGCAGGTTTACACCGTCGTGTCGAGGCGACACACGCGACCGCACAGCTACAAGCTTAAAGACATTGACGGACATATCATTGAAGGGAATTTCTTCGAAGAGGAACTCATTGCCGCCAAAGACCGTCCCGACAGATCTTATATCGTGGACTCTATTGTCGAGCTAGGGCTGTGCGGTTAGTGGCTTTTGAAACCGGTTAACGGTTATTGATATTAACCGGTTTTTTACCGGTTAACGGTTATTTTTAAATAACCGGTTATTTTAAAATAAACGGTTTATTTTCAATAACCGGTTACTTTAAAATAACACAGGTCATTTTCTTTGCATAAACTTGCAAAAGAAATAAAAAAATTGCAGCTGTGTATGGCTGATGCCGGGTCTAGTCTCTAACCAGTGGGGCTTGACCAAAAAGCCTCTTAATTCAGCTGAGAACGCCAATTTTGCCAGAGAACTTGGCCTGGTAGACTTTCCACTGCATAAAAATCATAACTTCGTCCTTTGACAGAAATGGCAGTTTTACAGTATGGTTATTTCGGAAGCGGTTAATTGATATTAACCGGTTACACCTGTAACCGGTTAATGGAAAAAATTTAACCAAAAAACCAGTTAGTAAAATTAACCTGAAAATTACCGGTTAACCGGTTAACCGCCCAGCCCTATGTCGAGCGAAGAACCAACCCGGCAACCGGCAAGAGGGAGGTCCAAGTCACGTGGAAAGGCTGGCCAAAAACGCACCGCACGTGGCTGCCCGAGGCGTACGTGAAAACGACAGGAAAGAGCCATGAGCGAGTACGGTCCTGATGGCATACGGCGCATGCCAAGATCATTCTACCTGCCCCTCATCTCAGATAGCTCAGGCCTCATATACAAGGATAACGCACTGTCGCACTTTCGCGTCCAGCTTCAAGAGCCTCTGTACCTCGAGGGGCGGTGGGAGTGCGGGCTGGCGGAGATACAAGTGCCACCGCCGATGGCGCAAAAGTTCAACTTCCAGATGCCGCAGACTCGTACGGGCGCGAAGATCGATGGCAGGGCGCCCGTGGAACGTGTGAAACCACCTGTGCAGGGTATAGGTTTGTACGGCACGACGGCCCCATGGCAGTTTGGATCCACACTGCCCCTTCCAGAGAGCCTGGACAGTACAATACCGGCAGGCGTCAGGACAACACCTAACCATGTCGGGTGGGGTCCCCTTGCGCAAGCTTAATACCTCTAGTGACGGTGCGGCCGAGGCCGCGGCGGCCAAAGACGCAAAAAGGGGCCGGGAGAAGCGACGAGGAACACGGCAAAAGTAACGCCTGGGATTCCCAGGCGCTCCTTACATTTTCCAGGCGCGGTGTGCTTTTTCCAGGCGCCAGTCTGGTTCCGACAGATATTTCCCAGGCGCGGCCTGGAAGTCGCGGGACATTCCCAGGCGCGGCCTGGGAATAGTGTGGGCCAGCGGCTCATTTCCAGGCTGCGCCTGGGATCGATTTTCCGTTCTGAGCGCTGCGCCTGGAAAACATGCAGATGCCTGAAAATCCACGTGTTTCCTCGATTTTCTGCTCTTCGTCATCTACTCCGTCGCGCCTCACTTTGTAATTTGGCGGGTGAGGGGGGATGCAGTCGATCACGGCATGTGAGACGGCTCACCGACAGTGTCGTGGGGGCCGTGAAAAAGTGGAATGCCCGAACGAAGCGAAACAAAGCGAAGCGACGACAGTGGCGCGCAGTCTGAGTCGAAACTAAAGTTTGTTACAGTGGTGTCTCGTAGCACAGCCTGTGAGTACTTATTCTTTTCTCGCGCTATTTGTCAAAAATAGCTGATTTCGCTTGAATTTCGCATGCTTTAGTGCTTGCCGGTGCAGCTGCGCCAGGTGCACTCGGTGGCGTAACTCAGTCTTGCGACAATGGACGTTTACGACTGGTCCTAACCTCTTAACCTGTACAAGTTTCGCCTTTCCTTTTTCGTTTTGTCTTCTCTCATATTAACGTTTTTCATTCGTGTCTTCTGTTTGAACGATCGCTTGAATAGTTGACTGTCCCAAGTCCAACACCCTAGCCTTTGTATCTCAAAGGGAAATGTGTTGTGTTGTTGTTTAACGTGCTGGTTGTTGGTTGAAGTATCGGAGGGGGACAACACACTGTGGTTGATTGAGAACTCACTAACATTTTTCTTATTTGGCACTGTTCATGACCGGGTTTTTAAAGCTTTCATTTCAAATAGTTGCTTTCACAGTCTGCTTTGTTTTTCCTATTAGTGTGTATTTATTATTTTTTTCTTGTTCTTCATTCCGCTTTCCTCTTTCAAAAATCTGAATTGTATTTGATGTCTAATGTATTGGAAATGGGTTGCAGGTTCAACCTCTCACATCTCTGCCGAGATCACTGATCATCGGACCCACAATCCACCCACCCTGTCGTTGCTCAGCGTAACAAGATTTATTAGGTATGTGTATTGAATTAGTTTGTAGACTTTAGAAATTGTCACAGTGCTAAGGTTTTGTTTCATTGCCCATCATAACAAGAGGCACTCAAAATATGTCTATTTGTATTTAAGGAATGCTGTCAGAGTTGTTATTGTTGGGTTGTTAATCTTCTTTTTATTTGTGAATGGCTGGGTGGTTCCTTGCCTATTTTGGTTCTATATTGCTGCCTCATCTGAGTTTTGACAGTTTTTCTTTCCTCTTCATTGATGAGGCGTATAGTGATTTATCTTGGCCCTTTCATTTCTTGTATTAATGATTGATTTCCTTTTGCTTTGCCACAGGTTCCGTCCGGTGGCCAGTGCCTTGGTTGGCTGGTCCTGCCAACTAGATCTGCGGTGATCACTGGGTGTTGCTCACTGATCAACTGACCCACAATCCACCCACCCTGTCGTTTGCTCAGCGTAACAAGATTTATTAGGTATGTGTATTGAAATAGTTTGTAGACTTTAGAAATTGTCACAGTGCTAAGGTTTTGTTTCATTGCCCATCATAACAAGAGGCACTCAAAATATGTCTATTTGTATTTAAGGAATGCTGTCAGAGTTGTTATTGTTGGGTTGTTAATCTTCTTTTTATTTGTGAATGGCTGGGTGGTTCCTTGCCTATTTTGGTTCTATATTGCAGCCTCATCTGAGTTTTGACAGTTTTTCTTTCCTCTTCATTGATGAGGCGTATAGTGATTTATCTTGGCCCTTTCATTTCTTGTATTAATAATTGATTTCCTTTTGCTTTGCCACAGGTTCCGTCCGGTGGCCAGTGCCTTGGTTGGCTGGTCCTGCCAACTAGATCTGCGGTGATTGTTGTAAATAGTAATCTTCTTCTATTCTTAAGTTAGTGTGATATGTAAACCATGTATGTTGTAGAAGTAATCCCTTTTCTCTGTAGTTCTGTATTCAAAATTACCCGCCATGTAAACTTCTCATACTGCCCTTAATGAGTAATGTACCAATTATCATAGTCACCGCCTGCCCTGCAAATGTCACTGTTTCACTTGCATTTCCGCACTTCCAGCTCCAGCAGCCATATTGAAATATACGCACTTCCGTTCTGACCGTAGCACTGAGAACATCTTTTCGTCCTTCATCCTTTTATTGAAACCATCATCCACCATCATCCAGTAGAAATCACCTCAAATTATTACAACAGGTTATGGGCCCAGCACGCTTCCACTGCGCTAAAATCTGTGAAAGACTAAGTGACTTACAGTGATTGGTGATAAGTGATATTGTGTGTGCTCAAGACTCGTGGTTCGGACCTTAACCTCAATTATGCCTCCGAAACAAACCGGCCGGCAACACAGCCAGCAATCTGCTGACGGAAGTATGGAGAGTGCCACCACTGCTACCATTGTGGGGAATCTTCCTCCAATTCCGCCCCTCACCGGTGAAGAAAATTGGGCAAATTGGAAGTTCCGGGTTGAGATGCAACTCGGCGTGGAGGGGCTAAGTGACTGTCTCACCCAAGACCCTGACTCAAACGACCCCGCGGCTGTTCAGCGGGACTGGCGGGCCCGGTCCAAGATCTGCTTGTCCTTAGCGGATTCTCCACTTCAATACGTGAGGTCTTCCACCACTGCACAAGAGGCTTGGAAGGCTCTATGTAATGTGTATGAAGGATCTGGGATTCATCAACAACTTGCACTCCTGTATCGGCTCCTAGACGCCCGCCAAGACAAGTATAATCTTTGGACAAGTATATCTACGCCGTCAAGGAGTTGATAGAAAAAATGGAGGCGTCCGGGATCGGCCTCGCCGACAATGTTGCATCAGGTGTCCTCCTCAAGGGACTGAAGCAGGACGAGCACCACAGGATGCTAAGAACAGTCATTGAAAGGACCTGCGCTACTGTGGATGAAGACAACAAACCAGTGCTCAAATTCAACACCGTTGTGGAACAACTCATGCGAGAGCATATCAAGGAGGAGGCTGAGAAGGTGACCAAGAAGGCGGCCGTGGCGGCGTCACCCAAGCCGCGCCCTGAACATTCAAATGATGGCGGCACCGAAAACCGGAACTCAAGATGGCGTCCGTATCCTGCTCGTGGCGGCGCTCAAGGCGGCGGTGGACAACGCGGTGGACATCGGGGCGGCCGTGGCGGTCGAGGCGGCGGTTACGGCGGGCCAAACAACAACAAACCGTCCCGAACCACAGCAGCAGACGACGCAAGCAGAACAACTCCGATGGCAAAGGCTATCGGACATGCAGATTCTGTAAAAGAGATGGACACCCTGAGAAGAAATGCTGGTTCAACCCAGATAACCCAGACAATCGCTTAAATAACCGCAGGTGGTGAAGGTAATGTGAATGGTGAAAAGGCTCCCTCAGGTAAAGGGCCTTATAAATGGAAAGTGGCAATAGCCAAAAGGGTATGTATGAAACAGGTAAATGAAGGTGAGAAACCAGCCAAAGTGTTAAGAGCCGATCATACTGAGAAAAATAAAGTGAGTGAATTTTATCTGGACAGTGGTTCTTTTGACAACCTAATGGGTGACACAAAAGGCATACAAAAATTACAAGACTTCCCCTAAAGAATTCATAGAGTGTGCTGGAGATCAGATCTTGCACACTGAAGGTGAAGGTACCATCCATCTTGATTCTAGTTTGCATAATGGCCTTTCTGAGATTCAGGTTAAACATGTCCCAGGCCTTTCCAGTAATTTGTTGTCTGTTAGTACTATTGCTAAAAGTAATTTGATCACATTGTTTAAAGATAATTATGGTGGAGTCTTCGGACGGAAGACATAATCATCAAGGGCAAGCCTGTTCTGAAAGCAATAGAAAGTAATGGGACCTATAAAGTTAACTTAAATATTCAACAAAATAATTTGGCCCTACTTGCAAATCAATCATGCAACATGTACTCTCTTTGGCATAAAAGGTTTGGTCATGCAGGTAAAAATAGTATTTCAAATCTTAAAAGTGGTTTAGTGGATGGTATCACACAGAGCATGGAACCTGCAACAGGTCCATGTCAAGTATGCTTAGAATCAAAACAGATAAGGGCTCCGCTGCCTAAGGGTGGAGCTAACCGAGCAACCCAATTGCTCGAAATCATTCACTCAGATGTCTGTGAAGTCACTGATACACTGTCATGGGAAGGTTACAAATACTTTGTAACTTTTATAGATGATAAAAGCAGGTACACAATGGTAGCTCTCATGAAAAACAAAGATGAAGTCTTTGAGAAATTCAAAACATACCAAACAATGGTCGAAAGACACATTGAGAAACAAAATAAAAATTGTGCGATCAGATAATGGAGGAGAATATTGCAGTAACAAATTTAATGAATACTTCCAAAAGGAGGGAATAATAAGACAGCTCTCCATAACAGACACTCCTGAGCAGAATGGAGTATCAGAAAGAGCAAACCGCACCTTGCTAGAAAAGGTCCGAGCTTTATTAAAGGAGGCCGGTCTAGATAACAGATACTGGGCTGTCGCACTGGAGATGGCTGTGTATCTGAAAAACCTAAGTCCAACCAAGGCTGTGGAAGGGATGGTCCCTCTTCAAGCTTGGACGGGTATAAAACCAAATGTTGAAAGTCTTAGAGTCTTCGGATGCCTGGCCTCAGTTCACATAAGCCGAAAGAAAAGTAAAAAGTTGAAAAATAGAACTAAAACCTGTGTTTTCATGGGTTATGATGCTGAAAAGAAAGGGTTCAAATTAATGAACCTGGATCAGCCTCACCAATATTTTGTTGAAAGAAGTGTGATTTTTGATGAGGATAGGTTTCCATTCAAAGAACTCAAATCGGACGAAACCAACATAAAAATCAAAGAACCCGGAGAGAGATTAGAAACAACTCCGCCACTCACTCAGGTGATTGTGACGACAAGTCGCTCACCTATTTCAGACGATGATACAGAAATTTACTCCACCACTGGTGTGCCTAGCTTGTCAGACGAGCGAAGCTATTATCAGTGATAGAAGTGAAATAGAGGAACACTCAACAACCAATGACTCTGACAGTGCTTCAGTAGTAGACATAGAAACTATCAGTTCTATTTCAAACGAGTTTGATTACATGTCAATTGGGAAAAGAATTAGAACCCCAAAGAAATTTCCTGATTTCATTATTCAAGGAAACAAGAGGCAAGCTTTTCTGGCTGAAATAAATAAAATCCAGAAAAAATTAAAAAAACAACAATAAACAAATGGACTCAGACCCAAAAAATTTCCTTTGAAAACAAAGTGAAATATGCATCAAACCAGGGAAGGCAGGCAGAAGGCCAGTCGCTAAACCTGAACACAAACCTCCCCAAAACAGCCAGAGAAGCTCTTGATGGCCCTGAAGGAGGGTTTTGGCTAAATGCTATGCTTGACGAACTGAACTCTTTCAATACTTGTAAAGCGTGGTCTCTAGAGAAACCAAAACCAGGCACAAAACTGGTAGGGAGTAAATGGGTGTTCAAAAGAAAATTAAAGCAGATGGAACACTGCTCTACAGAGCGAGACTAGTAGCCAAGGGATATACCCAAATATATGGCATAGACCATTATGAGACATATGCACCTGTAGTGAAAAGAACCACACTAAGGATGCTGTTCTCGGCTGCAGTATGCTACGACCTAAAAATAGACCACCTTGACGTAAAGACAGCTTTCCTAAATGGGGAACTGTCAGAAACTGTCTACATGGCTCAACCTGAAGGCTTTATTGCCGAGGGATGTGGAGGCATGGTATGCAGGCTGCACAAAGCAGTGTATGGTTTGAAACAGGCGGCTAGAAGCTGGTATCATAAAGCAGTCAAAGTTCTTAGGGGAACAAGGGTTCAAGAATGTTCCTTATGAGAAATGTGTGTATATCAAGGAAGCTGAAGGATCTATCATAATAATAGCACTATACGTTGATGATTTTTTATATAATCTATAATAATAATGAGGACAAAGTTAAATTAGTAAAAGTGTTACAGTCCAACTTCCCCATCAAGGATCTAGGTGAAGCAAAGGATTGCCTGGGAATGAAGTTGGTTCGAGACTGGGAGAAGGGTACCTTATTACTTCATCAGGAGGACTATGTGAAGAGTTTACTGTCCAGATTCTGTATGGACGAGTGTAAAGGTTGTGACACCCCTCTGGAGGAAAAACTGAAACTCAAAGACCTCAAATCTGTCGAAAAGGGAGTAGAACCTTATCAGGAGTTGATTGGTAGCTTGCTGTACCTCAGCGTTTGTACCCGACCAGATATATTCATATGCAGTTAGTTTTTTAAGTCAATTTAATGCTTGTCATACAAGAGTCCACTGGTCATTGGCAAAAAGGGTTTTGTCATACCTGAAAAAATATCCGAGACTTGGTCTTAACTATAAGAAATCTGAAAACCCATCATTCTGCCTCATTGGGTATGCAGATGCAAGCTGGGCAAGTAACCCAGATGACTACCGATCCTATAGTGGATACTGTTTTACCATGGATAATAATCTTATCTCATGGGAAAGCAAAAAACAGAAACTGGCTGCACAATCATCAGCTGAGTCGGAATACATAGCAATAACAGAGGCAACCAAAGAATCCATTTTTCTAAATGAACTTGTAAATAATGTATTTCATTGCGGAGACCAAAGGGTGACACTGTTTAATGATAATACAAGTGCTATTAAACAGGCTTATGCTGAATCTTTTACAGCAAGAACAAAGCATTTTGGGTGCAGGATGCAGCTGGTCAGAGACAGCATCAACGATGGGCAAATCTGGTTGGAACATATGTCAACGAATATAATGCCAGCTGATATCCTAACAAAGGGCCTCGGAAGAGAAAAACATCACAACTGCGTAATGAACTTAAGAATGCCATCAGATTAAAGGAGGGTGTTGTAAATAGTAATCTTCTTCTATTCTTAAGTTAGTGTGATATGTAAACCATGTATGTTGTAGAAGTAATCCCTTTTCTCTGTAGTTCTGTATTCAAAATTACCCGCCATGTAAACTTCTCATACTGCCCTTAATGAGTAATGTACCAATTATCATAGTCACCGCCTGCCCTGCAAATGTCACTGTTTCACTTGCATTTCCGCACTTCCAGCTCCAGCAGCCATATTGAAATATACGCACTTCCGTTCTGACCGTAGCACTGAGAACATCTTTTCGTCCTTCATCCTTTTATTGAAACCATCATCCAGTAGAAATCACCTCAAATTATTACAACAGTGATCACTGGGTGTTGCTCACTGTAAGTTCACTTTCGGCATCTGTTTCTTACCCGTCTCTTACTGTTTGGGCTTAGGTCCTAATGTTGTATTGGTTCATCTGAGTGCTTTTCCCAAGAAACCCAGTTTTAAAATTAGGTCAAAAGAGTATTGTGTTTAACTGTTCATCTCCTTTGTTGCACTTTTAAGTGTATTGAGTGTACTGGTCTCTTCTTTATTCTCAAGGAGTTAATATCCAGCCACTTTTTACTGTAGATCACAATGTTTGTAAAAATTCTAATGTAGGCAGATTTATTTCTTGTTGCAGGTGATGTGGACTGATTGACATACCACTTGTGAGACGCCTGAGCTGTTGCTGGTGTGACACTTTGAGTTAGGGGGTCTTCTGTGTCCAGCCGGAAGTAGCAGCAGCTATTTAGCATCAATTTTTTTGTGGCTTATTGTATTGCTTAGAACCTGTTTTTTTAAAGATTTTTTTTCTGTTGTTTGGAATTTTGTTTCAATAACAAATATTGAAAATAGAATGTACAAGTTAATGCTATGTATTATATTGCTGTTACTGATTGAACATTAAATGTTATCTTTGTTGTGATTTTCATTGTCAAGTTTTGAAATACCTTTCAAAGGAGGCAAAGCATAGTAGATTAAATAAAACTTGTAGATTGCTGACAAGCTACAGAACTGCTCTGAGCAAATACTATTCAAAATTTGATTGGACCTTCTAAACTCAAGAGTTGTTATGAGATGTCAGTACTTTCATTGAAGGAATAATGAAATGAACTAACTTGTGCCGAGTCAATTGATTATTTTGTCAGTTTGGTCTCTTAACACTAGCAAGAGAGATCGCTTAAAGTGTAACCAAACAACTCCATTGAGGGGAATGCAACAAACAACGTAATGTCAAATCTTTCTCTCAAAATAGTTTGGTCTTTTTTTTAACAAAAAGAAACACTAGGCATTTGTCTAAAATGACGTTGGTTTAATATTGGATTCATATCACATTAGTAGTCCCATTGTCATTTGCATAAGTCAATTTAAAACTAACAGGAACATCTTAAAAAGGAATTATCACTTTAAAATATTATCCATTAAATTTTAGATCCTTATCACAGTTATAGTACAACTGTCATTTAAAAAAAACATCAAATAAACATGAGCCAGCATGATAACTGTCAATTTGTGGATTCACTCTCACTGTCTGCTTCTCACTCTTCAAAATTGTCGTTGCTAACATCAAACAGCTGACTTTCAGCCACATCATAGCCGAGCACAATAAGTTGATCCTGGCTTTTGCCTTCGCCATCGTCTTGCCCATGCCACTTGGCCAGTCGTCTGACGTAAACCCTGACTGCCTCCTCGGCTTCTTCCTCAGTTCCTGCAACAGTGATCAGTATTAACCAATTGAACAAGCCCTACAAATTTTGTCGCACCCCAGTAAGAGTTTCATACAATGTGGCGGCCAGTCAAATATGGTTTCCAGTTCGACAGGGAGAGGTCTATGAAGAAAACTAGTGGATCACAGTGCCAGTCCCTATGGACATTTGTTAAAATAAAATAAAAAATTAAAAAATGCAAATTGGACTTACTACCAGCACCTAATACCACAGCGAGCTGCTCCCTGCCTTCTCGTTCCAGGTAAATGATGTCGCCACCAACGTAAACCGTCTTATGAGATTCAAAGTCTTCTCTGTGGCTACGAAGCCATCCTCCATAAAGATTGCAGTAAAGACACCATCAGTCCATTGAATACTGGGTAGCCATTATAATAGGCAGTCAATGGTGGTAATGAAGGAGGGTACTGAGAAGCGACAGCTAGCCACTCAGGTAAATTGTGGCCACTAAATTTACACAACTTAACAGCAGCAAACTTTTAAGTCAAGACCATTGCATGGTAAAATCTACACTAAATTATTTTGTAGTGAACAACTACAGTGAGGCATGACAGTATGCTCCTCAACATTAAAACAGTCAACCAAGAAAATCAGTCATTTTTTCACATTCCATTTTTTTGTTCCAGTATGGGAATGGGTTCTAATTCTGGTAGTATTAATTTATTTTCCAATATTTCCAATATTTTTTATTTATTTAGATATTTTATAATACATTTCCAATATTATAATGAAATTTCATCGCAACCTCAGACCTGAAATTTGATGACACTTTCTAAACAATACCAAGATTTAATGAGCATTTCATTATTTTGTCATTTAAGTTTGTAATGAAAATGTAAATGAAAATGTAATGAAAATTGTCATTACTCTGTCATTAAATAATGTAATGAAATTGTTAATAACAAGGAGTAAATGGAAAACCTCATTATTTTGTTAAGGTACTACGGCAATGAAGTCAACGACTCATCGCTCATCAACTTGTGTTTTCATTGGTTGGGACGTGTCAGCCAGATATGGTTCATCTCTGTAATCAATTTTGACATAGTCTTGTAGAGAACAATATTCCTTATGCCCTAGGACCATTTTCAGTCTTTTCATCACCACACACATTATTATATAACAAAAATAAAATTGTGTGATGTAACAATAATTCAAATTAACAATTTTATTTTGGTTATAATTTACATAATATGGTTATGAACAGACTAAAATTAGTCTTAAAGCAAAAGGAATAATGTTGTCTACAATATAGTATCACATTTTGATTACAGAAACTAACCATATTTTTTACAAGTCCCAACCAATGAAACACTTAAAACACCAAGTTGATGAGTGATGAGTTCATTGTAGGTAAAGCTTGCAAACCTTGACACAGACACTTAATAGTAACTTGGAAAGACTAATTGGCAACATTCCTTATAGCAGTAATAAATCTACTAACTGAACTTAAAGGTTTCTTAATGCCATAGAGGTACTCAAAATAATCAAAAACAGTGGTTCTCAGGTAGGGATGATAAGTGAGCATAAATACATGATGAGCTTTGACAAAGACATCAAATGCTCTGAGAATGCTGTCTTCATCTTGAACACGACCAATAAAAAAACACAGTTTATCAATCTTTAGATAAAACATTCCTGAGTTGAAGTCTCTAGTAACCCACAGTAGAAATGGGAAGATAGGTGTTTCCTGCTCTGAGGCAACTGGGTGGGTTTCCACAGACACACATGATTCAACATCAGTTCCTTCCTGCGTTTGAAACAGAAAATCCAATGCATACAAATTTTAAGATCAGTAAGGTTTATACAATACTAAAATACTTATGCTTACAGGTACAACTTGAAAGAGTGCACTGCTGGGAATAGATTCTATACTGGCTTTGAAATTCTTAATGTGCTCCAGTTCGTTTGCACAAGATGTGTTCTTATTTAAGGTGACAGTTAAAAGTTTTGTTAACAGAACTAATGCTTTCACATTATCTAAAAAAAAGACAGACAAAAAGGATTAATTTAAACTGACTAGAATGAAAAGTTGGCAAATAAACCAGTACCATTGGTAAACTTGTTAGAAACTACTTCTAAGATATTGGGCTTTGCACTCTTGGCATACGCAATAATAAAAGGCACAGAGCGCTTAAACTTCTCAATTACATCATCATGTAGTTTCTCAATTCTGCGAAACTCTTCCGATATCTGAAATAAAAATGAGCCCAAAGAGACATAGGTCACATTAAATGAGCAAAGACACATGAAATTTAAAAAAATAATGGTTAATTCAATACAATGAAGAACTACCATTTGCCCTTCATAGCTTTTCAGGTGTTTATAGATATGAATAATTTCTGTCACAGAGGGTCGATCACTGAGGATCCATTTCCTTCTATGAGAATATGTTTGAGACAGGGCCAAACATATCATTTGTTTATTTTGAGGCGTTGGTAACATGTGCCCCATGATTGATATCTGCAAATGGATGATTCAGTAGTTAGACATTGAAATATTATTGAACAAGCACTCACCACATTATCACACAAAGACCTGATTATTGACTGTTTCTTCACTTTCTTCTGTCTTGTCTGGAGCCATTGAGGTAGATGCTGATGACGCTTGCTTTGATGTTCTTGCAGAAGAAGCCTTCTTGCGCCCACAGTTTGTGCTGGTAGACTTTGCATTTTTTTTCTGGTTGGGTTGCAAATGCGATTGAATGGTTTCGAACTTGGTCTTGACAACTTCCAGCCAGGATGCCTTTTAAGAAATAGACAAAAAGAAACTTTAAAATTTTACAA
Organism: Stenchaetothrips biformis; assembly: GCA_030522485.1. Classification (NCBI taxonomy): domain Eukaryota; kingdom Metazoa; phylum Arthropoda; class Insecta; order Thysanoptera; family Thripidae; genus Stenchaetothrips; species Stenchaetothrips biformis. Next base: position 20,292,671 of record CM060088.1, on the reverse strand, counting down.
GGATGAGACAAGAGATTGAACTTAGTTTTAATTGGGAGAAGAAATTTTAGTACCCAGTCACAATCTCCAGCTTTGTCAGCCAATTCGGGGAAGTCAGTAACAATGCCCTTCGCCATTGCTATTTTAGAATAAGTAAACGGATAGCTAAAAACACAACAGAGCTTTAGTTTATATTTGCATGAACATGGCAAGATACTGCAACGGACCTCACTTTATGTTCATTTAACTTACTATTTGTGTGGGCTTTCATTGTCCGCGCAATGGTGCTCATAGAGCAATTTCATCATGACCTTCTGATGAGTGAGGTCACAAAACTGCCTTGTTCGTATAAATTCTATAACTTTTTCACCCTCATGGGTTGCTTTGAGAATTTGAAGTACATCTAAGGGTTCCTGGGAAAAGATAAATAAGAATAATTTGACATGACACCATTTGCTCTACCCATAACAGCACGCCTTAAAATTGATGGATTGACAGCTACTGTTTGGAGTCATACTGACACTTTACTATGCATGTTGGGCACAATTATGAAAAAGATCACTGGTAATTTGACAAAGTGACGAAAGTCCATTACAATAAGTTTTGGAGGAGAGCCAAGAGCAACACTTAATCTTGAGTATAAAATAGAATTTTGCTTATGGATACATAAAATTGATGCTACTTCCTTTTGACTTCATGCTTTACAAACTGCTTTAAACCCCATGCCAATAGGACCAACGGTATAGGAATTAGTGGACTTACGCCATTTCTCAGCCTACTGAACAGCTGTCAAAATGGCGAAAGTCCACCAGTAAGCAGATGAAGTGACGAGAGTCCAAACCATAAGCTAAAAAAGTGACGAAAGTCCCAACCATAAGCTGACTAGTGACGAAAGTCCACACCAAAAGCTGCTTAAGTGACGAAAGTCCACGGATACAGCAACAACGGCAAAAGACCCAGGCTTCAGGTGTCAAATTAGCGTAACTCCATTTTACATTGCCGAACTAACAACAGTCTTTGATCTCACTTCAGAAACCTGTCTGTTAGTATTGGGGAACCAACTTGCGAGTACCCAGAAGTAGTTGTGTGGCTCCATGATTAACTCTGATAACAACGAAAGTCATGGCTCATTTTAAAAGAAATTAAATCAAATTGACTAAGACTCAGTTGATATTATCAATCAGGCTAATTGTATACTTGCATCAGCCAAAATAACTTTACCTAAATGAAAGTATTTGGTCTGGTTTGCTGTCTTCATGACAGCTATTTTCATGTGATGCAATCTTACCTTATGCCAGGTCTCACCAGGTGCATCTATACTCCATCACAGGTTAAGAGGGCTACTCAGTTTTGTTACAGTTGTTGATGACAACATGACAGGCTTCAATCTTCCATAGACCAAGATTCACACAATGGAGTTCTTTGACGTCCTCGGAAATATGTAACAAATTCTGAACAAAACATGATGCTTTCCCCACCGACAGAGGACCAGCCTTTGCTTTCAAACACAACAGACATCATATTTTCATTCTGCTAGTCGTGCCAATAGCAGTGACTGTGAATAGAAGATGAGCTGCGAATAGCCTCATCTCCCACTTCTCCCCTCACCCTTTTCCCACCCCGTGTCCCTCGCCCAGCCTCCAGCTCGCCACAGCTGATGACTGATTGCAGCTGCTAAACTGTTGAATGCCTTGCACTAATTATATTTATCTTTGTGAGACTTGCTCTGCTTTTAATACTGTTTTCTCAAAATTGTTGCAGATCTACTGCCTTTTATTGCTGTAGAGATTCCCCAAGTCAGTGTGGCGATCTAAAATCAAATAAACCACTGATAAATGAATGGTTGGTTGATGTTTTCTTGTGTACGCATGGGAACTTTATCAATGTAAACTGGAATTTAAATTGGCATATCTCTCAAACCTCCCTGGGCCCCTTCACATAGCCTGATCTCTCTTTACTTAGGGAAATCACATCAGGTTCTTATTGGTGCACTGTATACATTTTGTAATAAAAAAAATAATCAATTTGATTGCTTATAAATGTCCAGTTTCCTTGCACCTCACGAGCAACTGTCATAAAGCAATGAGTGTCACCTCTGGCTGTGCTGTAAGTGCTGGAGGAACTTCATTTCTACTAACTAAAGTTTTGGGGAAGAAAAAAAGAGGAAAATAGATTTGATAAATCTTATTTTGGGAGAGCACTTAAGATAAATGTCTCATCAAGGCACTACTAAATGTCAGGACACATTGAACTTTTTAACTTTTTTTCTGAGGAGATACCCATCCTGGGTTCCAATACCCTGAAAGAAAAGAATTCATTGGAAACTTCTTACCACTAGCAGGTTTTACTTGAGTTAAGTTTGGAAAGAAAATGTCACCTGGTGGAGACGGGGGAGGCTTTACACCTCTGTGCCTGGACACAGTATTCATCTCTAAGTCAGTCAAATTAGCAGCTTTGTAAAACTGAAACAAAATGGAACGATTATAGTTAGTAACCTCTTCTCTTGCTAAACAGAGTGCTCTGCATTGAAATTTAAAACGGATCATCTGATGGTGCTATTATGAAGCTTGAAATTTTGAAATGGATAAGACTAAAATACTCTGGTCATCAATAAACTAGTATCCACGTTAAATTATAGTTTCACATCTAGTAAAAAATTCCATCAAAAAGTGAATGCAAGACGATAATTTGCGACAGAGCTCACTGAGGTCGAGACAGAATTCAAAAGAATCGTGTTGCATAAAAAGACATGTCTTAACTTTTACAATGCTATTGATTTAGCATTTTAGGCACAGCCACAAGGAATGTTTTTAAGTTTTGAAGAAAAGCTGCCCTTTAAAGGCAATGGTCATGCCATAACAATGTATACAAACTTACCCCCTCACACCTGTGGCACGTGTAGGCTGGAAGCCCCTTCCTCTTCTTGCCTCTCACTGGCCGCCCAGTGTCTGGTCTCTCAGGCCTCCTGAAAATGAAATCTGGGTTCAGAATAAAGTACTCTGTATCAAAAATAAATTGCTTGGTTTTCAGGTTTTAAGAAGCCAAAGGTAAATAATTATTGGTAACTACACACAATTAACACAAAAAATGTTCTCAGCAGAACATTCTTTCTTTGCACCACAGTGTTGCCCACACATGATGTGTTGGAAATAAAACGAAATGGATAAAAATTTGATATAACTGCCACAAAAAGAATTCCATCCCGAGAAACATTTTAGAGTAGCACCATGCGTATTGGATACATTGGGATGTAGGAACATTACCTGTTGTAGTCGGAGAGTGGAGGCTGGTTTGTTTTTTTTGCCTCAGCCTGTTTGCTTTCTTGGCTTTCTTGAAGCGCATCATTTTCTTTGCCTAGGCTTGGGCTTGGCTCTTTGACATAGAAGTCATCATCGTCATCAAACTTCAACTTCCTTTTAATCCAGCCCGATGACATTGTGATCTGGAAAGAAGAAAATAATTTTTCTTATAAGAGGAACTCAACCTTAGAAACATAATGAAACTATTCATGATTATTATGAAGTGTCAGATTACCAAACATACGATTGAGAGAAAACACATTTAACATATATTCAGACTACTTTTGTTAAAAGTCACTCAGCACATGAAGAAAGGAAAAGATCAGTCGCATAGTGGATCAAATATAATTCAGTTGTGTTCACTTGTGCATTCCCACAGGAGCTAATGTGTGCAATAGCTTCCTCTTGCTTTTAGTACAGGTTTGCGGCTTGAAGTTCCCCAGAGCAAACTTCTGACAGCAGTACAAACCCTTACTCAGAAAGTTTAGCTCCCATGGGAGTTACACAAATGAACAAAATCCAAGCACACAGAATCCACGATCGATACAATGGAGGCATAAAGGCAGACGGCTCAACCCTAAACTTTTAAGACCAAGTTTATGGAAGCAACGTCATAAAATATAAGAGTGCAATACAGATAATAGAGGGATATTGGAGCAAACATTAATGTGGAAAATGAAAAAAAATGGCACAAAAGTTATTACACAAAATTTTGTTGCCGGACCTGATACTCTGGCTTTTTACATGTCTCTAGGACACTAAAACACCCACCAAAAAACAGCCAAATCCGACAGGTGAAATCCAACTCTGTCACCTCTTATTTATTTTTACTCTTTGTAGGGGTTAAACAGCTCTTAAAAAGGATAAAGTTAGAACTTCTGCAAATGAGGGGCTGTCGAGCACACATCTAACCAATAAGTAAATGTTGTTTGACAGAGCAAATTAGAAAAAGTCAATTGCGATTGTCGTAAACTTAAAATGATCTAAAAATGACTATTACTTTTCGCTAAAATTCTTCTTCCTTAATGGGTTAAAAATATGTAACTGCGATGTGGGCGTCCTTTGGCGGGAATGACACACAGGACGACAATGGGGAGCTACGACCGGGCTAACTACGGCCGTCGCCACCGGTGGCGCTAGTTGCCACAGTTCACCCAACAGCTGAAATGCCCCTTCTTGACATTAAAAATAGAACAACTGATTGAAAGGCTAGGGAAAAAGTGAACCATTCGCAACTTTAACACTGTCAAATTGTTTTGAAGCATCGACTCAAAGTATTTGAGGCTACAGCTATGAACAATACCCGCGGCCTTTATCAGTAAGGAAGTTTTGGTTGCCATGGTTGGCTATACATCCCCTGTCAACACCGGCAAGTTTCAGATCAACGCTAACGGTTCACCTGTTTGAATTGAGGAGCAATTCAATGAGAAAGACTGAACTACATCAACATGAGCAAACAATTAAGCAAACGGTTAGGCATAAGAGGTGTGACCCGTTCTGGCCGCATGCTGAAAATGGTTGGGGTAGAGCCTCCAGGTAAGAATAATTATATGAGACGGTTGTGATCAATGTACGAGTTGACCAACTAGTTCCAGTTATTTAATAATTCAGAAAAGTATTGACTTGCTGTAGGCCTACTAATCTTGCACCAACTGAAATTCACTTTTTCACTTATTCACTTTTCTTGTAGCCACTCCAGTTCCGATACCTCTTAAAAGGGGAACGACCACAAAAAGAGGTTAGTTTTATGTGTAATATTTACTTTCAGTTGGCTTTGTCAGGCTGAATCTAAATTGGTACTAAAGACTTGATACATGAAATTGTACTTCCTTTGTTAAGACGATGATGCCGACTCTGATGTAAGTTTTACTGAATCCGAAGCCTGGGTCCTGAACTGCCGATGGTTAGAAGGTTCGTTGCCTCCTCACTGCAAACTGTACGATTCTGGACAACCTGAAACCAAAAGAAAATGAACCGTATTTTCTGATTTTATTTAATAGATGTTGGAGAAAGGAACATACGATCAAAGAAAACACTTGTTGACTACTCCTCATCAAGTGACAACAAGGAAAACAAAGGTAGGGAATCATGATCGTGGGCTCCAATAAATTATTTAGTTTGATAAGCCACTGTCATTTTCACACTTGCCATAAAATGTGTACCAGTTCCCAGTTACAAGGTGCAAAATTTAAATGAGAAGTTTGGTCAGTAAAATAGTATTAGTTTCCTAAATGAAATGCAAAATACGAACTGTCCTAATTAAGATGGAAAAGATCAATCTTTAATTAACTTTTAAAATTGAAGTAAGTTACAAATTTAGCAGAGTGCAAACAAGAGCAGAGAGTACAGTTTCAACTCTCTCAATTGCTCAATTGTATTTTCATTTGAAAAGTAAAATATGAAACAAAAGCTTTCTCCTTGCCAGCACTGTGTTGAATTGTAACCCCATTTCCATTTCCAATTTGTAAATTGTGAGTCAGCTAAACTGTCATAATTTGTTGCATTCCAGAGAATATTCAAGCTGCTCCAACCAAACAACCTACTATCAATGATTTTGATGACTCGTCATTGCGTGGAAGTGAAGATGAGGCAAATTCAGCCAGAGACAAAGAGAGACACGTATTGGGTGAACATTCCACTGACAAAGGTAAAGCAGCTCCAGGAAGTATTTCAACGGATTCCCCATGCAACAATCCTTACCTTTCTTATGTTTAAGGATCCACTTCTTCACAACACGAGGCAAGAAACAGAGATGAGAAGCAGACATACTTGATGAGCCGCAAAAGAAGTATGGATGATGGCATGGCAGATTCCAATTCCTCCGGCAGCCAGTTGGTTGTTCCTAGAAAAAAAATATCAAATGTCACAATGTTAGGAGAACCAACTTCTCCTCTAGGTAGAATAACAGAAATGCAAAAAACATTCTAAATTTTAGTCTTAGTGTGTTTACAGCTTGACTTCTTTTGTTTAAGGATCAAATCTTTTCTCACTGGAACTGAGAAATAAAGACAGAGAGGAACAAAACGCAAGCAACAAGACAAGGAATTCAGCTCCAAATGGTGAGTGAATGGAGCACTGATCGAATGATTCTCTTGCACAGGTTCTCCCACAAAATTAGCTGAATGAATACTTTTGTCTGAAGGGAAAAATAATTCCATTTCTTTAAACCTAGTGAATTAAGGAGCATATACAATACAATGATCTGAATTTCATTGAACCCTCAGAAAGTTGAATGCCTTGTTGTGGATTTTTTGTTAGTCTTTGTCCAAATTGGTGCGCTTTGTAAGCACAATGTGGAACAGTTTTGAAGGTATCAATATTCCCCATTGTGAAGGGACGTGGCATGATTTGTCCTCCCTTCATAAGAGTTACTAATTTTCACACTTCATTTTAATAGTGAATTAAAAATGTTTAAATTAATTTGCCGCTTGACAAAGTTACACAAGACATCAGTATTCAATATCTCTTGATGAATTTGTTTGTGTTGCAGCTTTAGCTTAACAGTGACTTCAAGTAGGTGGCAATTCTTGTCTCAAGCATGACTTAGGGAATTTACTGGTGTTCGCAGCTTCTAAAAGTTTTTTGGGTCAGCTGGTTGCACAGATTTTATTTGGGGCAGCCAGACTGCCCTCCTGTGCAACCAGCTGACCCAAAAAACTTTTAGAAGCTGCGAACACCAGTAAATTCCCTAAGTCATGCTTTTCAGATTTTATTTGGGGCAGCCAGACTGCCCTCCTGTGCAACCAGCTGACCCAAAAAACTTTTAGAAGCTGCGAACACCAGTAAATTCCCTAAGTCATGCTTGAGACAGGAATTGCCACCTACTTGAAGTCACTGTTAAGCTAAAGCTGCAACACAAACAAATTCATCAAGAGATATTGAATACTGAGGTCTCGTGTAACTTTGTCCAGTGGCAAATTAATCTGAACATTTTTAATTCACTATTTAAAGTTAGAGTGCTAATAAATAATTCCAATGAAAGGTCAGACAGATAATGCCACTTTGGCAAAAGACTGTTAATGTTTTTTTTTTACTATACATACTATACTACATACTATACATACTATACATAGCAAACATAACGTAATGTTACTCAAGTAAATCAATTCATGAAGTATTCTTTTGTTATAAAATCATGTGCAAGATCATAAAAAGGTAAAAATATATTCTATGGGTGCTCCTAATGACTTCATCAAACTCATCACTATCAAATTTTCACTTCACACTTATCATGCACTTTGAATTATTTCATTGGTAGGATGGTAAAAACTTTAACCCATATGGTTACTCTCAGTAATCAAAATGTAATACAGTACTGTAGGGAACATTATTTCTTATGCCCTAGGATTAATTTCAGTCTTTCCATCACCATATGGAAAATAATAAAGCCAAAATGATTTTTTTTAAAATTGAATTTTTGTTACATAATCAAATGTGTGTTAATAAAAAGACAGCCAATAGTCCTGAATGTAAGGAATGCTGGACAGAACAAGCCTCTAACTAATTTTAATTGAAAAGATTAACCATATGGGCAACAAGTCCTTTCCCCTCTGTCACTTTGGCAGAGTGACACAGGTCCACCAAAAGCCATTTTTTAAATTCTGAACATTTTGAGCAGCTTGTTACGAGCAGTGTTTTCATGCCAGTGCCAAATTCTTTCCAAGCAGGGAGCAGGTGATCCTCAGTGCATTGTGTGTGGTCCCATTTTCAATTGCAAGCAATTAGAACCAGAAGAGTGCCTTTGTATTATATAGTGGTTAGGTTTCATTTTCTTTAGATGGATGTTTTTGTTACCAAATTGCTTGCAATAGAAATGGGACCACACACAATGCACAGAGTATCACCTGCTTTGTGCTTGGAAAGAATTTGGCACTGACATGAAAACACTGCTCGTAACAAGCTGCTCAAAATGTTTCAGTGCAATGATATCACTATATACACAACATGAGTGTAAAATAAAAAGTTGATGAGCAATTGTTTTATTTTCAAAATGTAAATTATTTATCAGTTAAACTGTCATGATTTGTTGCATTCCAGAAAGTATTCAAGCTGCTCCAACTACTAGCCCAACCGAACAACCTATTATCAATGATTTTGATGACTCGTCATTGCGTGGAAGTGAAGATGAGGCAAATTCAGCCAGAGACAAAGAGAGACACGTATTGGGTGAACATTCCACTGACAAAGGTAAAGCAGCTCTAGGAAGTATTTCAACGGATTCCCCATGCAACAATCCTTACCTTTCTTATGTTTAAGGATCCACTTCTTCACAACACGAGGCAAGAAACAGAGATGAGAAGCAGACATACTTGATGAGCCGCAAAAGAAGTATGGATGATGGCATGGCAGATTCCAATTCCTCCGGCAGCCAGTTAGTTGTTCCTAGAAAACAAATATCAAATGTCACAATGTTACGAGAACCAACTTCTCCTCTAGGTAGAATAACAGAAATGCAAAAAACATTCTAAATTTTAGTCTTAGTGTGTTTACAGCTTGACTTCTTTTGTTTAAGGATCAAATCTTTTCTCACTGGAACTGAGAAATAAAGACAGAGAGGAACAAACCCCAAGCAACAAGACAAGGAATTCAGCTCCAAATGGTGAGTGAATGGAGCACTGATCGAATGATTCTCTTGCACATGTTCTCCTACAAAATTAGCTGAATGAATACTTTTGTCCGTTACAGGTGAAGATTGTGAAGTTGAAAGCAACCTCACGCCTTATCAGAAACAACGAATGAAGAACTTAACAGAAAACGAATCTTTTCTCAAGGGACTTAGAGTAGAACTAGGTAAGCAACTATTACATCTCTATGCACCTTTTTTGACCAATGCTTAGTTAATCAAGTAAAAATGTATCTATAACTTCTCTTTGCTTTCCCTGTAAGATTCATCACCTTCACTTCCTTTGCTCTCACCATCACCAAAGGCGGCTCCGACCAAGGGGAAACAAAGGCGTTCTTCTCCCAAAGCTTCCAGCCAGAGAGGTTGGTGTTTTGGATTGCCTTCAGTCATCTGAATTCCTGGTTCACTTAATTTAAGTGCTCCTCCATTGACCTCATTTAACGCATCACCTTTCAACCTTTAAGTTCACACTTATCATGTATTTCAAGTGATTTCATTGGTAAGGACTTGTAAGCCATGGTTACTCTGTGATCAAAATGTGGTTCAGTATTGTACAGAAAATTATTTTTCATGCTCTAAGACTAATTTTTATCTTTTCATCAACATGTTATGAACAAAAAAGCCTGGAGCATAGGGAATACTGTAATCTACAAGACTTTGACACATTTTGAACTAAGAGCCTAAAAGCCTACAAGTCCTTTACCAATGATATAACTTCCAACACTAGACGAGTGTGATATAAAAAGTTAGCGAGCAATGAGTTGATGACTTTGTTTTGGTAGCACGTTTTGAATCACCTGAACTTGTTTTTCTTTGACAGATTCAGGCAAAACCTTACCTGTTCGTAAAAGCAGTGCAGCAGCACGCCAACTTATCAAGGATTCTGCTGACCAGTCAGGATCAGAGGACAGCGATATATCTTGCTTAGACTGGCCAGAAGATGAACATGAAGACGGGGCACATGAAAGCGTGCATTCCTCCTCAGATTCTGACAGTGAAGATTCCCATTGCATCCAAAAGAAAACTGCTGAACAGAAGAAACAAATGGATGCACCTAAAGGTATACAAAAAGTCGGACTTAATATTGTTAGGACAGTCTCAGTTAGTTATTAAAGCAGCAATGTTCTAAATAGCTTCAAGAAAAATTCAAGTTTTAAAAATAAAATATTTGTATTGGTCTGAAGGAAAATAGATTAATGAATAGAAAAGCAAAACTCTTGATACAAGTCCATTGGTTTTCAGGTCAGCGTGATAGAAGAAGAGTGGCCAGCCCCCAAGCTCATGCATTCCCCAGGGCAGAAGAAGAAGCAGTGGATGATGTGGAAGTTGTCCAAGCCGAAGAAGACAATGGTGGAGACGTTGAGGAAGATGTTGGTGATGATGGACAAGATGGCCATGAAGAACCTGGAAATAGGAAAAAAAAGACAGCTGAATTAAAGAAACAAAGGCAAGCATTAAGGAATTCAGGTCAGGCATATGTTCGCAACAATGGAGAAGTAGTTAGGGGTCGTGTTCGGAAACCACCACATGAATGCAAGAGAAACAAGTGCCACTTAACAATAACACCGGAAATTGGTGAGAGACTCTTTGAGGAGTATTGGGCTCAAGGAACTTTTAACAAACGACTTTCATACGTCGTGGCTCGAATGCAGAAGGCTGAAGTGGCTCGGAAACGTCCAAGAAAAGAGGATTGTAACAGAGAGAAGTTTTACTCATACAAATATTTTTTTGACATCAATGGAACAAAGATTCAAGTCTGCCGATCCACCTTCTTAGACACTATTGGAGAAACGGACAGGTTTGTTCGAGATGCTGCAGACAACAAGAGCAGGTCATATTCAGGCATATCAAAAGATGATTCCAGAGGTCGCCATAAGCCCCAACATACCCTACCACAACCTACGAGAGAAGCTGTGCTAAGGCACATCGAGTCATTTCCAGCTTATGTGTCTCACTACTGCAGAAACCAAACAAACCAGCTTTATCTGTCTCCAGAATTGAATAGAAGGAAGATGCACGATCTGTACCAAGAAATACCAGATACCCCTCCTGTCAGCTACGATACATACAGAAGAATTTTTGCTACAACGAAAAGGAAATTTCACGCCCCCAAGACCGATGGCTGTGATACATGTGACAAGCTGGAAGTACTAATTTCAGCTGCACAAAACGATGAAGACAAGGCCAAACACAAGAATGCAAAAGAACTTCACCTCAGAAAGGCAGAGAAAGGATATGCGTTGAAAAGAGAAGCCAGAGAAGCTGCAATGAAAGATCCAACCAAGAGAACTTTAATATTTGATCTGCAGCAGTGCCTCCCCACACCACATCTAAAATGTAAACAAATTTACTATGCAAGGCAACTGTACGTCTACAATCTCACTGTAAATGACCCAAAAACAGGACTCACCCATTGTTACATGTGGACCGAAGCAGAGAGTGAGAGGGGGAGCAACGAAATTGCAACATGCCTGTTAAAGCATATTTTGGAGCAGATTCCAAATGGAGTCACCTCACTCAAACTTTTCTCTGACTGTTGTGGCGGTCAAAACCGCAACAGCACAATAGTAATGGGAATGTTTGTAGCCCTTCAAGAACATCCTTCACTGCAAGTAATTGACCACCATTTTCTCCAGCCTGGCCACACCTTTATGCCTGAGGTGGATAATAAGCATGCAGTCATAGAAAGGTACAAGAAAACTTTACTGAAAGTCAGTGTCCCCTCTCAGTGGTTTGAGGTTGTCAGGCAGGCAGGTATGACCGATAAGACCCACTTTCCAGAAGGCAAATTCAAAGTGGTCCATGTGAATCGTCACTATGATATAAGTTCCCTGGCCAAAGGACCCTTGGTGAAGAGAGATATCTGCACAGACAAGCAGAAGGCGGACTACCTTGGAACCCGCTGGATGCAATACAGAAAAGATCAAGTAGGTTGGGTTCTGATGAAAAACTCAATGTCTGAAGAGGCATCTTTCAAGACTTTAAGTTTTCTGAGAAGAGGATGCAACAGCTTGGCCCGACTGCTGCCCTTGATTCCTTTGAAGTCTGGTACAAAGAAAATATCCGTTGAGAAAAAGAATAATTTACTGTCCTTGTTGTCTTACCTAGACGAAGAGCACCATGAATTCTACCACCAGCTGACCACTGATAGCAGTATTGAAGACACTCATCCAAATGAAAGGCCACCACAGCAGCTGCGAGAAGAAGATTAAATTGTGATTTATTTTCCTAAGTAACAGATGTTTCTACTAAGTATTCTGATTTTTATTTAAATGTTGGCTTTTTTCTTGATGAAGGAAGTTACTGTGATTAAGATGAATGAGTCTGCTCAGGCGGAGGGAGAAGCGGAGGCAATTAAGTTCTAGCACCAGTCAGACAGTTTACTAGATTAAGTTAAAGTTTAAGTTGATACTAATGAATTCTACTTAATTCTTATTAATGTTTTAAAAAAGTATATTTTTATTTGTTTTATATATTTTAATTTTAATATTTGTGATAGTGCAGCACAAACATGGATGTTCATGTTGTCAGAAACACTAGTCAAACATGACTAGAAAATAGAAACACTGACAAAAATGCTGCTATAAAAAACATTAATATTTTGTTTCCTGCATGCTTCCCTGTGAATTAAATGAAAGCGGAGGAAAATGATTTTAGCAGCAGTCATACAGTTTACTAGATTAAGTTAAAGTTTGAGTTAATACTAATGAATTCTACTGAACTCTTATTAATGGTTTTAAAAATTTTATTTTTATTTATATTTAGATATCTAAATTTTATTATTTGTGATAATGCAGAACAAACATGGTTGTTCATGTAAGAAACACTAGTCAAATATGACTATAAAATAGAAACACTGACAAATATGCTGTTGTGCACATGCTATTACGCAGATTAAAACAAGTTCTTCAGCTTAATAGAGCTTTGTATGCTTTTTCTTAGAGCACATACGCCGTACCATAAAATTTTGACATGCATCTGAAGCCTTACCAAGTCGAAGTTAGTGCTGTGTCCTTATAGGTAACCATTGCAACGTACTGCATTCCAAACAGGGAACAGGGGTCTGAGCCATTGAAAAGACTACGCCATGGGAACGGTTGAAGAGTTGACATAGCAATCCCACTTGGGCAGCATCCCCTGCAATAAACCAGCTCATTAAGAACACAAAAAAAAGAGAGAAAAAAAGGGGTTAGCACTCAAAGCATTATTAATTGGAGAAACAGAATAAATTATTGTCAAGTAAAAGGCAAATTGAATAAATGTAATGGAATAAGAAAGTTATTTTGGAGATTGGCTCTCTTTTTCCGTCCGTTCTTGACAATTGCGTTTTATCGTCACCATAACCAAAATGACAAATCAGACATGGACGCAAGGGGCACAATTTCCATGTGACTGAGGCGCAGCCGAAGGTACCTGGCGAAAACGCGATAAATGTGTCCATAGAAACGGAAATGCATGCCCCGCGAGGTAAAATCTTTCTTAATAGGATGCCTAGAAACGTGCATGAGACGTTTTCTCAATCAAATATTACTTACTGCGTAATCGCGGTGATGGCCCTCCACTCAGCTGATCCTTCGGGATGCGGTATGCGGATGCGGATGCTGCGCTGGAAGGGGTGAGGGGAGGGGACAAGGGGAAGAGGTGAGGGGATAAGGGGGGGGCGGAGAAGGAGGAGGGGAGAAAGGGGAGAGGAGGCTATTCGCAGTTCACCTTCCATTCACATTCACTGCTATTGGCACGACTAGCAGAATGAAAATATGATGTTGTCTGTTGTTGTGTGTGAAAGCAAAGCAAAGGCTGGCTCTCTGTCGGTGTGGAAAGCATCATGTTTTGTTCAGAATTTGTTACATATTTCTGTGGACGACAAATAGAAGTCCATTGTGTGAATTTGGTCTATGGAAGATTGAAGCCTGTCATGTTGTCATAAACAACTCTGCAACAAAACTGAGTAGCCCTCTTAACCTGTGATGGAGTATAGATGCACCTGGTGAGACCTGGCATAAGGTAAGATTGCATCACATGAAAATAGCCGTCATGAAGACAGCAAACCAGACCAAATACTTTCATTTAGGTAAAGTTATTTTGGCTGATGCAAGTATACAATTAGCCTGATTGATAATATCAACTGAGTCTTAGTCAATTTGATTTAATTTCTTTTAAAATGAGCCATGACTTTCGTTGTTATCAGAGTTAATCATGGAGCCACACAACTACTCCTGGGTACTCGCAAGTTGGTTCCCCAATACTAACAGACAGGTTTCTGAAGTGAGATCAAAGACTGTTGTTAGTTCGGCAATGTAAAATGGAGTTATGGTAATTTGACTCCTGAGGCCTGGGACTTTTGTCAATGTTGCGGTATCCTTGGACTTTCGTCACTTTATCAGATTATGGTTTGGACTTTCGTCATGTTGTCAGGGCACTCCTGGACTTTCGTCATAACTCAGCTTATGGTTGGGACTTTCGTCACTTTTTCAGCTTATGGTTTGGACTCTCGTCACATAAGCTGCTTACTAGTGGACTTTCGTCATTTCTCAGTATTTTATAACACAAAATCTATTAAAGATATTCACATGCCGTTTTCACCAGTTGGTAGGGAATGAAAAATGCTTCTATTTCAGCAAAAAATCTCAAATTGCTCAAATTTTGGACTTTCGTCACTTTGTCAAATTACCAGTGAGATGATCAGGGCTAACACAAGAGCATTGTGAGGAGCGCATAGACAAAAACATCTGATTAATCTGCGCAACAAAAGTGAGACGCTGATGCTCACAGAAAAGAAATTGGCTGTTCTGCGTACTGACTCCAAATATCACATTATCTTTATTCTGATATCTTCATACCCAAGATTAACCTTGATAAGTTATTGACTGAACACACACACACCAGTGCAAAGAGAGATATGAAATATAATAAATCTTAATTTATTTATCTACCAATTTTAATAATACTATGAAATTTAACTATGAGGCAACCTGATTGATACATTATGTGCTGTTGAGATATTGGCATGCAAGAGGCACTAATTAAAGAAAGAAAGATACATACTACATCTTCAGGATTGATCTTGGGTTTCTTCTTAGCATCGCAGCTCTTTCTCTTTCTCTTCTTTAGGAAAGAACCACTGAAACACGGAGCCAAATCAACTTTTTGGCTAGTCGAACCTGTTATAGCCTTCAGGACACCATCGTCATCAACAAAACCTTGCAGGATAGTGCATTCCTAAAACAAATAATGAATATTTTTTTAAAAAAGATAGAAAGAGTGGGGTTTGTGGGTAAAATTAACTCACCAAATCTTCTTCAAGTGGAATTTCAACTGTGTCATGCTTTTCAAATTGGAAAGTAGCATTATGGTGTAGATCACCAGCATTAGCAATCATATTTAAGACTGAAATCCTTTGATTTGAGGATATTTCTGGAAAATTGGCCAAGAGAGATTCATCCGTAAAATCAAGAAACGACTCCCCGTCTACTTCTTCATCTGTGAAAAATAAAAAATTTAAACACTTGCTTTGAGCTTATGAAGCAAACTCAATTATAACATAAGCATACCTAGTAAAAACTGAATAGTTTCTGGCAACATTCCAGTGTGACATTTGTTTTGCAAGAATTCAGACAGCTCTTTGGGGTTCATTGCCCTCACTCTGACTGCATCATAAATTTCTTTTGAATTATCCTGAATCTCCACAGCAGAAAAGATAAATTTTTCTTTAGATTCTAAAATACTCTTAATGGTTTTCATACATTCTCTTCTTTGTCCAAAGTTGATCTTTGGAAAATTGGAACGAAGACTTTCTTCAGTGAACTCAATAAATGCTGGCCCATCTACATCTTGCTCTGCAACATAAAACACAAAACATAACATTTATTAAAAGACATTAATAACTCCAACACTTACACAATGCAAAATATTAACACCAAAACAAAGCACTAGTTAGCAAAGACTGCCACCACTAACCATCAACACCCAAACATTTAAACAACTAAGTGGTATTTACCACTTAATACACCTTATATTTAAGGCAAATATAAGTCGTGTCAGATGAGTAATCGCTCCATTTACTGATTGCAGGGTGAACTGGTAAATCTTGCACATCAAGTAAGTGTGTTGGGGCATTCTCTTGCAACGTTATAGCATAACTATTGAACCTCTCCACTAAACCAGTTGTTCTCCATGGCTGCACAGCAAACCAAGTATGATTACTATTTTCAGGACAAATAATAGACAAAATTTTTCCAAAGCGGGGGAGGCCATTGTTATTTTCAGATGCCTTGCTGAACAATAGGAATTCCCCCAGTCTGTACACAAAACCCCACACAGTAACTGCTTCACAGACACTAATTTCATCATCATCTTGAAATCCTAATGCCAGAAGTTGAACTCTAGCTGGAGATGCAACAACAGGAACATCTTGCCTCCTCACAAATGTTCGGATACATTCCACATTATTACTTCGTGTGCCCCATACTTTGGCAATACGAATTTGTGATTGTTCCATGGCTGTTTTCTGAGGGTTCTTAAAAGTACCACAAACCCCTACATGCCGTTTGACTGGACAATTTTTCCCTTCTTCTTTGAAACACCAGTAGGTTCTCTGGGGCCCTTTTCTGGCAATATTTGCGGCCAGATGCATCAAATGGTGAAATCGATTGATTGGGTTTATGGTGGGGAACAAAATGTACCAAGTGACCCTGAATGTTTCAAGCAATCTCTGTAAATAAGGTAATACATTTCTTGGTACCCTTGGAGCACTTCCAATTTGAAAAATCTCTGATAGTAACAACAGGTACTGTAAATACTCATCATCTTCATCAATGCCATTTAGACCAATGTTGTCCAAAAGAAAAGGAAGCGCACGGAAAAGAACCAATGTTTGAGCAGCATTCATCTTTTGCGTATGGACAGTGGCGGCATTTTGGAGGGACTCAAGCGTAAAGTTTGGTGTAGGTCTGTCCTTTGAACTTTGCCCTCCAAAATCATAGGCAAATATTCGTTGGTTCAATTCTTCAACTGCAAACAAGTTCTCTATGCAAATAAATCTTCTCAAGCACAATCGCATGGTCATCATTATAACCCCCTCCGGACCATCATGCATTAAATCTGAATTGTTGTTATTTTCAGCTCGGAAGTAAAGGCTATCATGAAGGCATGTTCTATATCTTAAGCCACAATTCGTAGAATATGCAGGATTTTCTCTTACTCTTTGCAACTGTAATTCTGACATAGCTGGGGTACGTATTTCTCCTACAGCTATTTGACCTAAATGCAATTCCTCCCTACTAATCATACACTGTGCGCAAAAGTGCCTCGCAGAACAACTGAGAAATCCAAGAATTTCATGTAATGCCTTGGCGTCACCTTTGACAGCCACAAGGGTACCTCTTAAAGTTACAAAGTCATCATCAATGAATACTCTTACTCCATTTTCTAAGCTGCGCAAGTCTTGGACAAATCTGCCAAGCACATCAGCAAATGTTCCCTTGCAGTCCAGAGCGTTGGCCATAACTAAAGGAAAAATTGACTCGCCGGAATGCAGCAATGCAGGAGGAAGGTTCAGAACAGATATAGAAAAATTATAGATTTCATGCAATCCACTTTTGGGGCCACCCATTCTTGCAGGATCCACACCATCCCCATAGAGAGTCAGTTGAAAAGCATCAGGGTACCTCTGAAAGAAAGGATGCTCTTGAAATTCATCACTATCAGTGTAGCCTTCAATCATGCCATTCTCAGAAGGACGACGACTTCTGATGTAATCCATGACATCTCGTTTCCTAGCTAACAATATTAAAAACTCAATGATTGAGGCATACTGATACGAATTGGGTACTGGAACCAATGCACGGGCTCCTTCTACTCCAACAAGCCTTTGATCCATTCGATCTTCATTTATAAAAATTGTATCGGGCTGCACAAAGCGATAATACCTCTTAATTCCTGAACGCTGACCATCATCAGAGCGAAGTCCATTAAATGGATCAACATTGTCAAATCTAGCTAAAAGGCGTTGTGCTCTGGGATTTGGAAGCTGCCCTGTTCTATTTAAAAAATCAGCAACATCCTCTCGTAGTGACAAGTTATTAATTTTGAGAACCAGTTCAGCACCATTCATAGCCCTTTTCACACCTATCCGAGTCATTCCAGGAACACTTCTCATGTCAACAATCATGTTAACTGCAGCATGGCGTATGTCTCGCCTTCCATTGGGTAAGAGTTCTAAAGCACCTAGACGGACATCCTCCTCCTCTGCCTCATCTGACGAAGAACCACTATCGTGCAAACCGTCAACATCCATGTCAAAGATTCTTGCTAGGCCGAACAAAATTATACTAGAAATGGTAAAAAAAATAGTCTTACTTCAGGCATGCACAACAAAAGCAGCAGTCCACGCCCACACCAAAATAAAGGGATAAGTAAGAGAACATACCAAACAGGTAACTAGTGGTTTCCTGCTTCAAATTGGAACATTTTGAGAGATAATCTCTCAGATCCTCACAGGATGAGAGACGGACAGAAACAGGCAATGCGCCCATTGCACCAGATGTAACCTAAACGACAGACAGACCAGATCATTTTAAAAACTGCCCCAATTTGTAGTTTCACAAAAAAAATGTACAGGAAAAATTGCTTGTTATGATGGGCAATGAAACAAAACCTTAGCACTGTGACAATTTCTAAAGTCTACAAACTATTTCAATACACATACCTAATAAATCTTGTTACGCTGAGCAACGACAGGGTGGGTGGATTGTGGGTCAGTTGATCAGTGAGCAACACCCAGTGATCACCGCAGATCTAGTTGGCAGGACCAGCCAACCAAGGCACTGGCCACCGGACGGAACCTGTGGCAAAGCAAAAGGAAATCAATCATTAATACAAGAAATGAAAGGGCCAAGATAAATCACTATACGCCTCATCAATGAAGAGGAAAGAAAAACTGTCAAAACTCAGATGAGGCTGCAATATAGAACCAAAATAGGCAAGGAACCACCCAGCCATTCACAAATAAAAAGAAGATTAACAACCCAACAATAACAACTCTGACAGCATTCCTTAAATACAAATAGACATATTTTGAGTGCCTCTTGTTATGATGGGCAATGAAACAAAACCTTAGCACTGTGACAATTTCTAAAGTCTACAAACTATTTCAATACACATACCTAATAAATCTTGTTACGCTGAGCAAACGACAGGGTGGGTGGATTGTGGGTCCGATGATCAGTGAGCAACACCCAGTGATCACCGCAGATCTAGTTGGCAGGACCAGCCAACCAAGGCACTGGCCACCGGACGGAACCTGTGGCAAAGCAAAAGGAAATCAATTATTAATACAAGAAATGAAAGGGCCAAGATAAATCACTATACGCCTCATCAATGAAGAGGAAAGAAAAACTGTCAAAACTCAGATGAGGCAGCAATATAGAACCAAAATAGGCAAGGAACCACCCAGCCATTCACAAATAAAAAGAAGATTAACAACCCAACAATAACAACTCTGACAGCATTCCTTAAATACAAATAGACATATTTTGAGTGCCTCTTGTTATGATGGGCAATGAAACAAAACCTTAGCACTGTGACAATTTCTAAAGTCTACAAACTATTTCAATACACATACCTAATAAATCTTGTTACGCTGAGCAAACGACAGGGTGGGTGGATTGTGGGTCCGATGATCAGTGAGCAACACCCAGTGATCACCGCAGATCTAGTTGGCAGGACCAGCCAACCAAGGCACTGGCCACCGGACGGAACCTGTGGCAAAGCAAAAGGAAATCAATCATTAATACAAGAAATGAAAGGGCCAAGATAAATCACTATACGCCTCATCAATGAAGAGGAAAGAAAAACTGTCAAAACTCAGATGAGGCAGCAATATAGAACCAAAATAGGCAAGGAACCACCCAGCCATTCACAAATAAAAAGAAGATTAACAACCCAACAATAACAACTCTGACAGCATTCCTTAAATACAAATAGACATATTTTGAGTGCCTCTTGTTATGATGGGCAATGAAACAAAACCTTAGCACTGTGACAATTTCTAAAGTCTACAAACTAATTCAATACACATACCTAATAAATCTTGTTACGCTGAGCAACGACAGGGTGGGTGGATTGTGGGTCCGATGATCAGTGATCTCGGCAGAGATGTGAGAGGTTGAACCTGCAACCCATTTCCAATACATTAGACATCAAATACAATTCAGATTTTTGAAAGAGGAAAGCGGAATGAAGAACAAGAAAAAAATAATAAATACACACTAATAGGAAAAACAAAGCAGACTGTGAAAGCAACTATTTGAAATGAAAGCTTTAAAAACTCGGTCATGAACAGTGCCAAATAAGAAAAATGTTAGTGAGTTCTCAATCAACCACAGTGTGTTGTCCCCCTCCGATACTTCAACCAACAACCAGCACGTTAAACAACAACACAACACATTTCCCTTTGAGATACAAAGGCTAGGGTGTTGGACTTGGGACAGTCAACTATTCAAGCGATCGTTCAAACAGAAGACACGAATGAAAAACGTTAATATGAGAGAAGACAAAACGAAAAAGGAAAGGCGAAACTTGTACAGGTTAAGAGGTTAGGACCAGTCGTAAACGTCCATTGTCGCAAGACTGAGTTACGCCACCGAGTGCACCTGGCGCAGCTGCACCGGCAAGCACTAAAGCATGCGAAATTCAAGCGAAATCAGCTATTTTTGACAAATAGCGCGAGAAAAGAATAAGTACTCACAGGCTGTGCTACGAGACACCACTGTACAAACTTTAGTTTCGACTCAGACTGCGCGCCACTGTCGTCGCTTCGCTTTGTTTCGCTTCGTTCGGGCATTCCACTTTTCACGGCCCCCACGACACTGTCGGTGAGCCGTCTCACATGCCGTGATCGACTGCATCCCCCCTCACCCGCCAAATTACAAAGTGAGGCGCGACGGAGTAGATGACGAAGAGCAGAAATCGAGGAAACACGTGGATTTTCAGGCATCTGCATGTTTTCCAGGCGCAGCGCTCAGAACGGAAAATCGATCCCAGGCGCAGCCTGGAAATGAGCCGCTGGCCACACTATTCCCAGGCCGCGCCTGGGAATGTCCCGCGACTTCCAGGCCGCGCCTGGGAAATATCTGTCGGAACCAGACTGGCGCCTGGAAAAAGCACACCGCGCCTGGAAAATGTAAGGAGCGCCTGGGAATCCCAGGCGTTACTTTTGCCGTGTTTACATTTGAGTATCCTTGACTGATTATTTCTTAGTACATGTGACCTGTTTTTGTGATGTTAGTATGAGGTACCATTTCAGAAACTCCTGTTTCTTTCTTCCTTGTAAATTTGTTTCAGAATCCTCAAGTGATAACTTCAAGATTGTACTGCGGTGAAGGATTCCATTCATATTTTCATTTCATAATTGGGCAGGTCATTAGTGTAGACTTGGTGCACTTGCCATGCCAAAGTACACCGAGCTGATGATAAGTCTACTCTGTACTTGTGTGGTGTAATTAAGATCTTCAGATCCTATAATTTAGACTTTCTTTATTTATTGTTCATTAAGGATTGTTACTTTCTGATCCCTAGTCACATATGCTTAAATGTGAATTTTATTATTTTTAAGAAGAATTGTTCCAATTCAGACCTCTTTTGTTTGTGTTTGTGTTTATGTTGCGAGACATTGCCTCAGATCTTTTCATAAAACAAATGGTTAATTGTGATAATTAAAAGAAATGTTGATTACAAAGTTCCATTTTTTTCTTTACATAATCAAAAAGGCAGGGTCTACTATTACTCAACAATTCCAACTAGTGCACAGAGGACACATTTTTAGGAGTAAGAAGTATTATTCTTAATGACCAGGTCAGTACCAGACAAGAACACCATCACAAATTGGCCACAACATCTGTCAGGTGCAATCTTTTCTCTATTCCCCTTGCTTGAGCGGCATCAAGCATTTCATCATCATCATACACACCATCGTCCTCATCTTTTTCCATGACAACATTACGAAGCACTTCGGCCTCATTAATTTCTCTAGCTAATTCTTCCTCCTGAAAAATGAAACATAGGTAAAAGTACAAATAACCAAATAAAAACAAAGGCATAGGGAAAAGTGCCAGTTACACACCTCCAGCATTACTTTACCATTCAGAACTAGAAAATTATGCAATACAAAGCAGGCAGTAATGTGATCCACCAGAATAAAACGGTTTCTGTTATGCAAAAATTTGAGTCTGCGCCACTTTCCCTTGGCCAATGCAAAACTATTTTCAACTCTCACTCTACATTGAGATAATCGTTTATTAAAATTTAACTGTTGTGGTGTCAGATGGCCATTATTTTCATATGGTACCATCACCTGCAATTTAAAAAATGCCATTAGTCAGAAATATAAATTAATTAATAGTTACTGGCCACCAGTCGGATAACTTACAAAATCAGTGAGGATATAACCTCCATCTCCAACAAGGTGTTCAGAATCTGGCTGAATTCCTTCACCACGCAACAATTTTGCATGCAGAGGACTTCTGCGGAATACACGAGTGTCACTCATGCTCCCTGGCTCCCCAATATGAACGTCCCGGACCAACATATCACTGTCAACTACTGCCTGGACATTGACAGAGTAAGCATGATGACGATTGATGTATGAGGCAGCATCTTGCACAGGAGCTGTCAAGCCAACGTGGGTTGCATCTATGCTGCCAATGACCCCAGGTAGTTGAGAAGCCCTCTCAAACTTCCCTTTAATCACTTCCTTCTCCTCAGCATCTGGCCATTTTATGTACTGTGGAGCCAACTCACGCAAAGCCTCTATGATGTAACTGTAATGATAGTACAAAGTGCTGGGGCGAACGCCAAATCGAAGCGCAACACTGCGAAACGTGTCCGGCGTTGCAAATAGCCACACAACCATAAGAACAATGTCTGGGAAATATGTTCTTTCCCTTCTCAATCTTCCCATATTCTTCAGATGAGTCCATAGAGTTTGGGTGAGTGTCTGCACAGAAAAGGAAAATAGAATTTACAAACACGCTTACTACGTGACTGATGACTGGTGATAAGTATTCTCTGGATCTTCACCTCAAATACGCCTCGTGACATCCTAAAATGAAGGCCAAAAACAGGGTCACCCATCGAATGATATTCATCGAGATTGACAGTGATAAAAACCCAAGACGCCTCATCTGGAAAAGAGGAAAACAATGTTTAGTCCTCTTTCCACATAACTTACTTAACCTAGCATGCAAAACAAAACGATTGGCTTCTACATATTAAATCTGCTTACCAAAAGGCACACCTTCCTCATCCTCTATGATACGAGCTGCACAGATGCGAGCTAGGGCAATGGCCCGTTCATAATCTTCCTGTTCATCTTCCTCCAAAATTAGGACAGCGGCGCCTATTAATGCCAGGGCTGGTGCAGGTAAAGCCGTGGCATTTGGGTATGGTCCAGCCATACTTCTGAGATTCAGTCTTTTCGAAGGCACGAATGAACGATTCGAACCGATTCGTGAAATGAAGTGATCAAAATGTGAACAAACAATATTGGCAAGATCGACGGGTCGACAAACAATCGAGTATCGAGTGTTTTCAACGTAAATACGACAGATGGCGCTAGTGTGTGCTCTTCCTCCCGGGCTCCCCCCACCCCAAGTCGGATACCGAGTCGGATGCCAAGTCGGATACCAGGTCGGATGGCGAGTCAGCGCTTCTTAACTGGATATAACTGTGGCAGCGCGTCTGGGCCAACGTCCGACACGAGGCCATCACCGAGGACGTCCAGGACTCCTGGTGGAAGGCCGTCCACGACTTGCCTGCGACGCGGCACCGCCTCCAGCGCATCGGCCGCTCCGACACCAGGACCTGCCCGAGGTGCGCCGTGCCGGACACGCTCGCGCACCGCCTGGCCAGGTGCAGCGCGATCCGGGACGCGTGGCGCTGGACCCGTGCCACTCTGACCCGGCTGCTGGGCAGCACGGCCACGCCCAGGACGCTGCTGCAGCCCACCTTCGCGCCGGATGACCCCGACCGGCACCTTTGGTACGTTCAGGATAGTTGGTTGAACCACCCAAACGGAGGTCGAGGTATGTCTGTTCGTGGATCAGAGCACCGCACCAATAACGGAAGGTATCAAAACAATGAATTGTTGGTTTTTGACAGTTGGTTTGACAGTTGGCGCATACCTTTTTGTATAACCAGAAATTATTTTTTTCAGTGAGAGCAACAACCGTAGAATGCGTCGCAAATTTGGTGTTCATCATCCAAACATTTACCACTTCATTAGTATGTAATTTTCAACTTGAGTAGTCACTACTTGCCTATTTCCCTATGAAAAGTTTATTCTCTTTGGCATTATTTTATGCAAAACTTGCCTTCTGCAAATTAACAAGGGAAGAGCTTAGCTTCTTTCCAATCGGCTCCCAGCAGAACTACCAATACCTAATGCTGTTCTTAAAATGATTTTGATACCAGTAAACTGGTTCTTTATTTGACGAATTAATGAGTATCATAATGCTGCTTTTTAAGAGATTTATAAAAACAAGTCAACTTGTATATAGTAAGTTTTGTGAGACGGAAGCATCTACTGCATGGGATCACTCAGTTTCTAGTTTTCTTGGAACACCTATTTTGTAGAATATTTTTGTGCCAGCAGTTGTTTGCTTCTTTGGTCTAAGTAGCTGAAGGCGGAAAGGAACCAACACCTTAAAAGAAACTGCAGCCAAAATTAGTTCAGCAAGTGAGATTTGTCTAACTTCACAGCAACCTTAATAGCAAAATTTTGGTTGATCACAGTAAATAGATTTGAGGATTTAATACCTTCTGAATGTTAACAAACTTCAAGAAATTGTGTTCTTTTATTTTTTACCTGATTCATTTGACGACCAAAAGTGATGAATTGCTTCCTTCTATGCTGTAACTTAACAAACGTTCATGTTTTTTTTTTTTACAGATTGTGTTCAAATCTTTGAGAGCGAGACAATTGATGATGTTGAAAGCCTCAGAAGGGGGCTAATTCCAACTAGACACAGGACAGTTCGGGCAGTTAGCAATGACATCTGCATATTCAGACTCACCAATGCACTGATTCAAGAGGGAGACAATGTTTCTGATCAGAGCTTGGTAAACTTCTTACTAGCTGCATCATTGTCAATTCAAGGCCTAATTTAAGAAAGTCTTCATTGATCAGTTTATATTCTGCACAACCTCAACTAAAATTCAGCAAAGCTGTGTAGCTCATGTAGTTTTAAGAAAGATTAGTGCTAGTTTTATCGTGCTGCTCTCAGTGTAAGTTTGTCTTCCATTTTAATTGAGAAGTGCTAGAAGCTGTGAATCGCCTTTCATTCCTTCTATTCTTTTTGGAGGAGCACAAAGTCTTGGCATGTTTGTATCAGTCCTGTTACATGTTTTTCAAATTACTGTGTTAACTGTATTACTCATGTTGTTAAATAAACTCCAAAGTACACCTAACTGTCAGTTCTTATTTCCCCAAAGTAATAATTTTGTTTACAATAGATGATCAAAGAGGGTGACAAAATGCAAAGAAATACAAAAAACGAAACATCTTTTATATTAAAAAGAGTTCGATTAGAACAAACAACAAGAGCAAGAACACAAGCCTTGAGAGGCAATACAAAAATAAACCATCTTCCATTATCAAGAGAGTTTGATTGGCCCAAAGAGCTTAAGTAATAATTTAAAAACAGAACCCTTATGTAACAGGCAATAAGCAAACTAAAGCAGATATAGTTTCAAATAAAATTTGTCATATCCAAGTAAAGATTGTAAAGAACTTTGTCACAATGATACACTACATGAAACATAGTACGAAATACATAGGCACAATGAGAAAGCCTAAACTAAGGTATTCAAGGTGTTAAGCACTTTGACGACATAATTTAACACATTAACCAACATAGGAAAGCATGAACTATGCTAGAACACAAACACAATTAAGTAAACTTCACGATTAAAACTAATTTTGGGGTAACTTTGGTTCGTTGAACACAAATGACTAAAGAAAACTTACATACCAAGAAGTTTCAAGAAATATCTAAAAGAAGGTGTTGAATACTTTGTCGTCATGGTTTAAAACATTCAACATAGTAGGATAGGAAAGCATAAACTATGCCTAAACACAAAACTCGATTAGGTAAACTTCACAATTAAAAGTAACTTTGGTATGTTGAACACAAATCACTAAAGAAAACTCTTAAACCAAGAAGTTACAAAATTATCTAAAAGTAAAAATGCATAAACAAAGTTAAACCTACACATGAAGAATGCAAAATGAAAACAAACAAAAATAATGGATGGCACGTATTAAGGAAAAAAGACATAGAAAATGATGTACTTTACATGCGCACTGCAGTGAATGATGATGCATTAATGGG
Organism: Stenchaetothrips biformis; assembly: GCA_030522485.1. Taxonomy (NCBI): domain Eukaryota; kingdom Metazoa; phylum Arthropoda; class Insecta; order Thysanoptera; family Thripidae; genus Stenchaetothrips; species Stenchaetothrips biformis. The sequence continues at coordinate 20,266,383 of CM060088.1, read as the reverse complement.
CTTGCGGCACCTTGGTTCAGGGCATTCCTGCTGGACAGCAATCTGCCTCTCAAAACAAGAGCGGCAAATGAGGTGGCCACAGGGGTGAATGATGCCGTCAGGGCGGTTGCTCCTACAGACTATGCAGCCCCAAGCCGCAGCACCAACTGTTGGCTGCAGTGCAGGTGAACTAGCCAGTGAACCTGAAGCTGAAGTCCCAGTTGGTGGAGGGGAAGCCACAGCAGCCGGCAGTGCATATGGAGCAGCATATGGGATGTAAGGAAGCTGAGGCTGTGGCATTGGAGCGTTCATTGGTTGCTGGGGCTGGGGGCTTGGGGGTTGGATCAGCCCCATGTCGAACAGATTCCTGAGGGCGGATTCAACTGCATTGGGCCGTCCCGCCCCCTGCCTCCTCTCCCAAGGCAAAGTGACCCGTGGCACTCTTTGAGATCGCAAGTCTGCAACAAATCAATGACAATACATTATACCACAAACCATTTGATGGACGGAACCTGAATACCAAGGGGATAGGTTGAGCAGAAAGTGTTGGTCAAATTATGCCAAATGGCGTTGAATGTACAGCATAGGATGAAAAAGCAAAACAAGCAGATAGGACATGCACTGAATTTTGTAGGGAACTGAAGATAACCAAAAATAATCTTTAAATGCATCAAAAGCAAGGCATACTGGCTTCCAAATTATGATTTTTGTTTAACAGTGGCATTGCAACCAGAGAAGGGAAGACAGTCCTCGATTGATATACTCACTGTCTCTAAAAGCTCCTCCTGGACTGCCTGGTTGTGGACCAGGCAGAAAAAAAGAAGGAGACTGCTGTCCATATCCATGCTGTCCATAAACGTACTGGGCAGGCGGAGCCTGAGGTGGAGCCTGATGATGCATGTACACAGCAGGTTGAGGAGCAAACGAATGTAGCTGCTGCGTCGGTAGGAGCTGCTGAGGAGATGCCAGCTGCTGGGGCGATGGAAGCTGTTGGGGCGATGGAAGCTGTTGGGGCGATGCTACCTGCTGAGGTGGGGCTAGCTGTTGATGAGGTGGTAGGTATACCGGGACAATGTAAGCAGGCTGTTGCCCATACTGGACTGATGACTGGACGGTTGGTGGAACAGGTTGAGCACTTGCAACAGCTGATTGGGCAGCTGATGGTCCTTGCTGGCCCTGAGGAGTGGCTGAAGGCTGGGGAGAATGCCCTCCAACCTCTGCCTGTTGACGATACAACAGCTGGGCATTCGGTGCAGCAGGAACACCTGGGTCATCAACTCGTTCTGCAAGCACAGAGTAATTCAAATCATCCAATGCATGAAAAACAGTGAGGTGGGCTGAATAGACCAAACGAGCATCAATCTGTAACCATTTAGTGTTCTAGTTGGCAGGAAACTTAAGATACGTAGTTCAAATGGAAAGTTAGGGAAAATAAAACAATGGACAGACACTCATTTGAAACATTAGAGACCCACCGTCACTCTTGTCTCATTGAAACGATAGCATTCAGTATAGGGGAAAAAATTTAGGTTAACTAACTGAGTAGTCGTTACAGTAAAACGGATACTAGCACAGAAGGCGAGGTCGAGCTAAAAGAGGGCAATCTCTGCACCAGACGGCAAAGGGGAAGAAATCAGTGAGCCAAATCAATGTCTGAGACGGCGGTGTGAGCCGAACGACCACGAGGCAGGCAACAACTTCCAGACAGGTTAGGAACAACACGCCACGAAATGGGGCATTGCGGCATTGCGGAACTTAAATTCGCCAGCGCAGTAGAGATCGCAAAACCTTGGCATAACGATGTCACTATGGAACAAGAGGGATTCAAAGAAAAGATGCCTTGGGCATGCCTTTGTAGGCCTAGAGCGAAGCAGCCCGTGCCGTGAACTTAAAGCAAGATAAAAGACCTTCGAATTCGGTCTCAGGTTAATGCAGCGATCAATCCCAACCGCAAATAGTAATGACAAACCTTCTTCAGCACGATCACGGTCCATGATGGATTTGAAAGAGCGCAACGTGGTGCGAGCTGGACGGCGGTTGCGACGAGAAAGATCGAGCGATGGAGCTGAAGCTGAGCAGGTGAAGAGAGAGACGCCCGCCAAACCGAAAAACAATTGCAATCGCCACTATCGACGCGAAGCGAAAGCAATGGTCCATACCGGTCCATGATTCAACCGAAACATTTTTATCTCCTTTCAACGGCCGAAAGTTGATAAAAATGATTGCAGAAATACTCTGGCTGAAACACAGTTGAGTTAAGCCACACACCAAGTAAACGATCGTAAGTCGTGACGCGGATAGCATCTGTGCTTGCGTCGAGATTCGTTCCTAAAACCGCTGGACGCGCTGGACGACGCCCGACTCCCAATTGTCATGCAGACAGCGCGAAATTTCAAACGGTCGCGTTTTTGTCGCCACACATTACAGCATTAATTCAAACAAAATTCTGTGGAATAAGGCTAGAGACACATTGTATACACCTCCAATACTAACCATCAGGCATTTTCAAAGGTCAAATGGACCGCTCTAAGAATAACACCAAGTCTGTATGAAAACCAACGAAACTCGCGTGCGCAGCGGGCCTGCCTAATGTCTCTAGCTGCTGGGACAATTGAGTGCAAGCTGTTCACCAATGCATAATTATTGATAAATTGGATACTTATCTCTTTACGAAAGAGGCTTGTGATGGTTTTTGGCAGTGGAGCTAGCAGAAGACAGATGTTGCGGTTGTGTAAATTCTCATACCACCTAACGTACCCTCGCACGACACCAGCGGGCTATAAGGAGAGGTACGACCCTCAATTTGTCATACCAAGCGAATAGCCTCGTGTGCTTAAACTGAGCACATTCACATAGGTGTTCATCCAGCTCAACACAACCCAATCCACCTAAGCTTGCCGCATCCACGGAGCATGATCGTCGTTCACGACAATTCGAATTAATTTTTTATTAATACCATTATTTTAGAATAATAATAAATAATTCGAAATAATTTCATATAATTAACAAATAATGTCAATTAATTTAAATTATAAAGTTATCATTTGGATCAGGTGTGCGTGTATTGTCTGAGGCCACCTCCTGGATGCTTCAAGAAATAACTTAGCAATTTCTACAAGACATTAAACGTATCAAGACAGTAAAAAATAGTCTCTCGTAAAACTGCAAGATAAGACATTTGGTCCTGCATTTAGTTATGAAGATTAAGGGAGATGGAAATCTGTGTTAATAAATTTACTTAGAGCTGTCATGAAATCAATAAACCCAACTCAGTAAATTTTAGGAAAAGATCCAGGATCCTAGTTTTTGATTGCAGTACCACCAAGGAGACTGTAATGATTATTTTAAATTTAGCTTAGTTGATGAGAACTTAAAACTCTCCCTGTACATTGGATGCAAATTCAGTTACTGTTCCACACACACGTCATAAAAATATAGTTGAAATATTTTGGGGTAGGTTTAAAAGAGAAGATAAAATGTAAAACATAAAACAAGAGACAACAATAATGATCAAAAATAAATAAGTAAAAGTCTCACCATTGTTGCCCCAGGCAAAAGGTAGATCCCTTCGGATCAGGGTGGCCAGGCGCCTGATTGAGTGGCTAAGGGAATGCCCCAATCTCCGGATAAATTCATGCAGCGGAATGTTCTCTTTGTCCATTCTTAAACCCACCTGCTGCCCGGAACGATCTACTAAGCCCAAAGCTAGTTGGCCATTGGCCTGACCCCGGCCGTCAAAGCGCCTTAAAGCCTCTAAACAGACACAAAAATGATAACCCATGTTAAAACACTTTACAATAATTGGAAAACTTAATTTTAAGATCATGATTTGACTTAGCGGACTTACTGTAGAGCGTCCAGAAGTTTGGGCTAGGTGTCCCAAGCACCCCAAGTAGACCCAGCTCTTCCCGCTCCAGGACACAATCCCCTAGCAGGGAGTCCCTGAGAGTAGCTTCATCAAATCTTGGAAGATGTTGGGAAGCCTGGAAGTTATCCAGGCGGTGGCGAAGCGTCCTCAACACTACTTCGACATTTGGTAGCAGCAGCAGCGCCGCCTGTTCCTGCCTAACGAAGTCAACAATTAAGGCAATGGCTTCACCCCTCACAAGAAACGAGACTGAGCCAAGCCTCTGGCAGATCTGCCTAAAGGCCTCGTTATTTCTCATCATGGCGAGGAACCCATTACGTGCCACTTCCTCTAGAACACACTAAAAAAAAGAGCCATTAATTTGATTGTAAGTATTCACACTTGTGATAAAATGCAAGAGGAGAAAAACATACTTGCTGGAGCAGATATGGGCTCGCAGCCAGTTCCCAGTTTGGAAGGACAGCCATCAACGCTGCTCTCAGGCTAGTTACGTTAGACGCCTTTACACTGCCCACCGCAGCAAGCCTGTGTAAAGGCAGCAGCTGCTGGAGGGCTGCGGTGAGGGCTGCAACCGTCAGCCTAGTCAGCAAAGCATAGCCCAGTGTCTGGTGAACCTAAATGAATCAACAGAGCAGTTCCATGTCAACATTAGCATGAATTGGTTTCATTATGCAGAAAAGGGAGTTGGACCTGTACACGACATTTTTAATTACTAATTTATTTTTTTGGAGTTAACGAGCCTTTTGAGCCAATTCTGCCATAGAAAACTATAAGAGCCCCCTTTTCGAGTTACGTGGCAAATAAACATTGCTGTGGCCTTTACCACTGCACTTCACGGTAGCTCAGATCAGTGCTCTTCGAGTCCAACGTTATCAAGATTTTACCTAAATAAAACTCCCAAATGCAAATTTCAGAACGATAGTGAATAAATAATATAATGAAATCTCAAGAAGGCTTTTCTTTAAAACAATATCTGAATAAACCTTTAGAGGAGGTTCTGGAGTCCCTCTATGAAACAAACATTGATTTTCATTCTTAAAAATAATTTCTACACACTAACCAAAGTGTATACTGAGTTAACGTACCATCCCTTGTTGTATGGCGACTCTAATAACTTTCAGTCCAAACTGGCTGGTGTTAAGGGTCGCCAGCAACACTCCCTCATAGTTGACAAGGGGTGCGGAGTTGAGGACCATCACCTCTACCCGTGAGTATTCATCTTGGAGAGCACTTGTGTAGGACCTGCCTTCTGCGAGGCTAGAGCGGCCAGACCCGAACGCGGACCCGAATCCCGAAGCCGAATGTGGCCGACGAACAATTGCCGAACCTCCATGGCCGAGCCGAACGAACAGCAGCAGAAAGGCCGAAGGCATTTATAGGGCGCCCAGCCAGTTTATTATTGTTTTTTTCCCTCTTTGTGCAGTGAATAGCGTGAACAGCAAATTGAGCAGATTGGAGCCACTCAGATCAATGTTTATTTCATAAGTTTTGTACTATAAAGATCACATCTAAAAATCTATCATTATTTAAACAACAAACTTCTAAATTCTTCTTTGGTCCATGTCAACAAATAATATAAGTCTATAAAAACCACTTTTGGTGAAAAAAAAAAACCCTTTGGGATTACAACTTTCAATGATAAAAAGAATCACTTCTAAGATCACAAATTTCAACACTAAAATACAAGTTGTGGGTAAAACATAGGAAAAATAATAGAATTTAATAAGACAAGTAACCTATCTCCTAGTTCATTTTCCTGCTGCAGTTTCTACCGAGAGACACATTAGCCGAGACACAAGCTGCCAGATTTTGAGGTGCTTTGGACCTTCGGCTGGCTGGCATCAACCAGGCCGGTTGAGACTGCTTACCATTTGATTGGCTGTTTCTCGGGACGGCCGGTCCTGGTTGTGCTCCACGGCGTCCCGGATTGTCTTGATCCCCGGGTCCAGACTCGGTCCCGCTTGGAGCTCCTCGACGGACCAGTCCGGGGTCGGCACCACGGTCGTGCGCCGGGCAGCCGCGCGACGATGCTGGAAGGTGCCTTCCTCTTTCTGCTCCAGGCGCAGGCACTTGGGGCAGGTGTCAGGGCACGGGCGCAAGGCAGGCGTCGGGTACGGGTACCGATACAGGGCGTCGGCGTGAGTCATCTGCGTGCCCCTGCGGTACTCCAGCACGTAGTTGTAGCTCTCCAGCCGCTCAACCCAGCGCGCAAGCTTGCCGTCGAGGTTCCGGAACTTCTTCAGCCTTTGGAGTGCCGCGTGGTCGCTCCGGATGAGAAACTCCGGTGCTCCGCAGAGGTAAAAGTGGAATTTCCTCACACTGTCCACGATGGCCAGGAGCTCGCGCATGGTCACTCACAACCGACTCTCCAAGGCCGTCAAGGCCCTGCTGTGGTACGCGATCACCCTCTCCTCCCCGTTCTGGATTTGCGAGAGGACGGCCCCCAGGGCGAAGGCGCTGCAGTCGGTGTCCAAGACGAACCGGCCTTCCGTGAGGACGGCAGTGGCCAGGATGGGCGGCGAGGTGAGGGCCTTCTTGAGGGCGACGAAGGCGGCGGCCGTGTCTGGCGTCCACTGGAAGGGCACGTGCAGCCGGAGCAGTCGCTGCAGCGGCCGCGCGATCTCCGCGTACACGCGTGTACCGCGGCACCGTGCCAGTGTTGTGTCTGTGGGTGGTGGGTGAGGGCTGGTGAGGGTAAGAGGGGGCGAGTCAGGGGTCAAGGAAGGCAACTGGAGTTGGAAGGGTTTTATTGAGGACTTGGTACACGAGTACTACTGGTCGCGGCCGTGGCTGGCAGAGCTCTCAGGCCCGCCGTCGCCGGGGTGCCGCCATTTATCGGTTCCGCGACAATGGCGCCGGCTGCTCGTCTCGTGCGGGGGTGTCGGGCCGGGGTAGGGTGGTCCAAAAAAAAATGAACTTGCTCGGATCGACCAACGCCGCCCGGATTTGGATTCTACGTCAAAAAAAATGTTTACATGTTTTTTCCTTTTTTGAAAAAATGATTTTAAGCACCTCCGCCGAGCCATCAAAGTTTTTAACAGTGCTAATAACATGGAAAAAATCGTAAAACATCCAATTTTCGACCGATTTTCAAAAACGAAACGGTGATTTATTGGTTTTTTAACGCTTATTAAGAAAAAAATATGCCGAACCTCCTTTGTGGTTTGCCTATCTTCCAGGGGCTAAAAATGACTAATTTTAGACATAAATCAGCATAAATTTTAGTTTGCAGACCGCTACAGCCACTCCAAGACTACCTTCTCGGCATGGTGGGGTGCCCACATCACAAGGTAAGGCCCTACGATAGAATTGGACTGTCGGGTGCCATTTGCCTATCCCCCAGGGGCATGAAATATTTCACTTTTCCAAAATGCTATCTTTTTTGTTGGTTCTTGGGGCGTCCGGTCACTTGGATAAGCACCCTTTGGCACGGTAGGGTACGCGCTCTACGTAAGAAGCCCAAATAAGAAGGGGCTGTTGAGAGTCGGTGGCCTACCTCCCAGGAGCACAAAAACCGCAAAAGTGGCGAAAATTTCTTCATTTTGAGGGGTTAGGTTAGGTTAGTTTAGCACCAAAGGGTGCTATCCAAGTGCCCGGAGGCCCCAAGAACCAACAAAAAAGATAGCATTTTGGAAAAGTGAAATATTCCATGCCCCTCACTGTTAAAAAAATTTAATTACATTTTCATTACATTGTAGTGAAGCTATAATCATTACAATGTAATTAAAGTTTTCATTACATTTATGTTATTAAAACTTTCATTACAGTGTAATGAAAGAATGTAATGAAAAATTTAATGACAATAACGTAATGAAAATGAAGAAAGTTGACGCAAACTACATAACTTTTGGTTTCGATCTGAGATTGGTTTGGGTGAGGATTACTTCTCTGCCAACAGAGGACAGGTAAAAATTTACGACTCAGAATGTCTGAAGTCGGAAGCAGATGCTGCTTGAGTGTGGGAGATCAGGCGTTTGCCCTACCTGACCGCAGCCCGTAGACGCCATCGAGCAACATCAGAGAAACTTATTTTGTCAGGTCAAAGATTATTCTTTTCCCCTAAAGTCTTAGCTATTATTTTAACAATCAAGCGTTCTGCATGAAACATGAAGAAATTTTAGAATATCTCCTCAATTAAGATAATTTAGATGCAAAATACGGATTTGAGAGCGATCCCCGTGTACCATGCGACACCTGGCGGCAGAGCTTCGAATGACAGGTTCGGCATGTGACGCAGGAATGGACGATATTACGGAAGAAATACGTGCTGCCGTTCAATACAATTTTAAAAGAGAATGAGGAAACTTACATTTAACCCAGAACAAATTGTATGATTTTATGTCATACTTGAAATTTCTTGGAAAATTTAATGACATGTAATGAAAATTTCATTACAGGCTACATGATGTTATGAAACTTTCACTACATGGCTGCTGTCATGAAATTTTATGACCAAGGTGGTGAAATTTTCATTACAATTTAATGAATGTGTAGGTGTTATTAAAAATAATGACGTTTAATGAAAAATAATGTTAAAAATGTCATTAAATTTCATTCATTGTTAACAGTGCTGGGGGATAGGCAAATGGCACCCGACAATCCAATTCTATCGTAGGGCCTTGCCTTGTGATGTGGGCACCCCACCATGCCGAAAGGGTAGTCTTGGAGTGGCTGTAGCGGTCTGCAAACTAAAATTTATGCTGATTTATGTCTAAAATTAGTCATTTTTAGCCCCTGGAAGATAGGCAAACCACAAAGGAGGTTCAGCATATTTTTTTTCTTAATAAGCGTTAAAAAACGAATGAATCCCCGTTTCGTTTTTGAAAATCAGTCAAAAATTGGATGTTTTACGATTTTTTCCATGTTATTAGCACTGTTAAAAACTTTGATGGCTCGGCGGAGGTGCTTAAAATCATTTTTTCAAAAAAGGAAAAAAACACGTTAACATTTTTTTGTTGACGTAGAATCCAAATCCGGGCGGCGTTGTTCGATCCGAGCAAGTTCATTTTTTTTTGGACCACCCTAGGCCGGGGGCCCGTCGAGAAGCCAGGAACCCAACACTACATAATTTGCCACCAAGAAGCCGTCCCTAACCTCGTATTTCCTTAAGAGAAGGATTATTTAAGAAAAACAGGTCCTTACAACGACCCTCTTGGATCGTCGCGATTTTTTTTTCTCAAGTAGTACTCTCTAAAAGATAAAGGTTTCCAAAATTTCAGATCCCAAAGTCCTTTTTTGTGGACTTGGTGGGCAATTTTCGTTTTTCTTACTGTTTTTACAGTGAATTTGGGTATTTCTTGCTACGCGGCGACTTTTCGGTCTAGAGTCGTGAAATTTTGTATTCCGCCCTCAAATTGAATGAGAAAAACGATGAGCACAACAGATTTGAGCTGCAACCAAAAGAAAGTCAATTTCAGGTCGAAATTTTAAAAAATTTACTTAAAAAGACCCAAATTGTGGGTATTTGAGGTTTTTTCCCCCGACTGACACAAAAATTGGTATGCGTATGTAGAAATGTGTGCTGAATCCGAATATAACTGGCGCAGCTTTGCGCGGCTAACCGTTTCAGAGATATGCGGCTTTGAAGTTGGAAAAAGGCTCGGCTCGGCTCTCCGAAGCTCTCCCCTGGCTCCGCATGGCCTTCCCTGCCCCCGCCGACCCCTTACTGCCTTCTTTTCCCTCCCCTTCCGTGCCCCCGCCGCCCCGCCTCCCTCTGACTGCCTCCCTGCCCCCTCCTCCCCCCACCAGAAATGCAATATCACTGGGTTGTCTGATGCGCCATTCTTTCCCCCAGCACGGATCAGGCTGATGGGGGCAAGGTAGGCCACTTAGACGACATCCTACGACATCAGCGTTTGCGGGTTTGTGGTCTACCCAGAAGGCTGATACAATTTTTTCGAGTGATACGGCATAGATTAGGCTGCGCAGGTGGCTTGTGCAGCAAGCACACTGATGAGTGTGACAGGTTAAAAAGAAAAGGAATACAAGGAAAGAATTTTTTTTTGTTGGTGATATGACATTTATTTTACTTTAAAATGATTCTTAACTCTTTGGCTGGAAGCCTTTGCATAAGCAGGGAGACATAAGCCTCTCCTTGATCCTCATCGACATCAGAAACCTTGCGGCCAAAGACTTTTCATTACCTTGCGACATCAGCAACTGCCCCACAACCTCATATCCCACACGGAAAAAAGACGTCTAAAAGACGTTTAATAGACGTCTATTGATAGACCAATAAGAGTCTATTAGATGTCTTTTCATGTCTAGAGGTAGATGATCTAAAAGTAGTCTAGTGGTCGAATTTGCGACGTCTATGGTAGACGTCTACTAGATGTCTCTTAGGGTGTCTTATAGACGTCTCTAAAAGTGTTAAATAGATGTCTTTTGCGGTCTTATAGATGTCTCTAAGGTGTCTAAGATGGCTCTTACACATCCTTAGTCTTCTGTCAGTAGAAGGGTTTTGATGAGATTAGTCGGTAACCCACCAGGACCTCTTCCACTAGGAAGGTGAAAAATAAGGAAGGCATCCCTGCCTCCGCAGGCTGTCAGGCAGATGGGACTTCTCCTGAAGACGCAGAGAAACGGCGCAGAGACTAACGGAACTGGCGCACGGAGTCGTCCCCGCGAGAGAACAGACGCGCTTTGAGCGCGGAGCACTCTAGTGGCAGATAGCAGAAGCTCACGCACACGCCCTATTCGAACGACAGCTACAGGGTTGAAAGGTATCTAGTATCCACTTCGAAGTTCGGGACTAACCCATAACGCTATGCACTCACTAAAGTGGGATGTGGGACGGAATGTAATCTATGTGGCATCTACACAATGTCTACCATCGCTCATACGTTCGAGTACGGCCATGTCTAGACTATGAATAGACATAGATTTTGTAGACGATCGTTAGACCATCTATAGACGGCTATGTCCAGACAGTAAATGGACATAGATGTCGTAGACGGCCAGTAGACTATCTACAGACGACTACGTCTAGACTGTGAATCACATAGATTTTGTAGACAATCGCTAGACCATATATAGACGACTATGTCTAGACAATGAATGGACATAGATGTTGTAGACGACCGGTAGACCATATATAGACGGTCGATTTAAATCTATATCTATCAATAGATTAGTGTAGAGTTCCAATAGATTGTCTACTATGGTCTATAATTATCTATAGACATCTATAGACCTCGTTAGAGTTATATTAGACCATCTACCATAATCTATAGATGTCTATTTTCCGTGTGGGATCCTGTCTGATGTTAGACTGTCCGAGGACAACGAATTCTTTCCTTGTATTCCTTTTCTTTTCAACCTGTCCCACTCATCATAATGCTTGCTGCACAAGCCACCTGCGCAGCCTAAACCATGCCGCCCTACTAGAAAAATTGTACCAGCTCTCTAATTAGGCCACCAACTCGCAAACCCGTCCCGCAACACGCTGCTGTCGTCTAGGTGGCCTACATCGTCCCCAGCAGCATGATCCGTGCTGGAGGAAAGAATGGCGCATCAGATAACCCAGTGATATTGCATCTCTGGTGTGGGGGGGGAGGGCGCAGGGAGCAGTGGTGCCGTTTAGAGTTGAAATCAAGGGTACCGTATAACCTATAATTTTTTGGAGGTCATACGCAGGTATACGCGTATCACCTCGCTGAAACGGCGATATACGCCCGGCGGACTAGCCGCAAAGTGCCATGCTAACTATTCTACAGCATTTCGTAGCCAAGGACCAAAGCGAGAAGGAAAACAAGGCTTGCTGTACATTTACCAAAACTGGTTGTAAATAAAGAAGTGGTCAGCGTATGACCGTATGACCTATAATTTATTTTAGACGGCACCACTGGCAGGGAGGCAGTCAGAGGGAGGCGGGAGCACGGAAGGGGAGGGAAAAGAAGGCAGTAAGGGGTCGGCGAAGGCAGGGAAGGCCATGCGGAGCCAGGGGAGAGCTTCGGAGAGCCGAGCCGAGCCTATTTCCAACTTCAAAGCCGCATATCTCTGAAACGGTTAGCCGCACAAAGCTGCGCCAGTTATATTCGGATTCAGCACACATTTTTACATACGCATCCTAATTTTGGTGTCAGTCGGGGGGACAAAACCCTCAAATACCCACGATTTGGGTCTTTTTAAGTAAATTTTTTAAAATTTCGACCTAAAATTGACTTTCTTTTAGTTGCAGCTCATATCTGTGGTGCTCATCGTTTTTCTCGTTCAATTTGAGGCCAGAATACAAAATTTCACGACTCTAGACCGAAAAGTCGCTGCGTAGCAAGAAATACCCAAATTCACTGTTAAAAGAGTAAGAAAAACGAAAATTGCCCGCCAAGTCCATAAAAAAGGACCTTGGGATCTGAAATTTTGGAAACCTTTATCTTTTATAGAGTACTACTTGCGAAAAAAAATCGCGACGATCCAAGAGGGTCGATGTAAGGTCCTGTTTTTCTTAAATAATCCTTCTCTCACTATATTACCTCGCACAGCCTCGCCCCAGGATACGGAGCCCAATCGGGACGCCCTGGCACTTGTAGCCAAATATTTCTCAGACGAACATCTTTAGGGTATTGAACATGGCAAATGTTTTTTTCTTGCCTTTGGAGCCATGTCCTGAATTTCGGCACCTCGGTGCCGTGCAGTTTGACGGCATACTGGAAACAAGCAGAGCTTCTTTAGAACAATTTAAATTACAATAAGCACTAACCAGATGAAAGAATGTGAACGCACGTGTTCAAAAACAACACTAGAACTGGCTGCAACTACAAACTGGATTGTATTGAAACTGATTGACGCGCGTAGTGTAGCGTCGCGTCACTGAACCGCCATTGCTCTCATACCCTAGTCTCGCACGGGGCGATTTTTCCCCAGTTTACTCCAGCTCTTGAGCGTGCGCATCTCTGACAGAGGGTCCCTAACATTGGCCCAGAAAGAGAGTGTGTGCACCCTTGGCAGTCTTGCGATGACGCGGACTACAAGCCCGGCGTGTTCCACGTGCTCTCGCCCCGCCATAGAGAGAGAGAGAGAGAGAGAGAGAGAGAGAGAGAGAGAGAGAGAGAGAGAGAGAGAGAGAGAAAGGGAGGCAGGATGGCCCCATGTACTTTTGAGCACACTCTCGTTTTGATGTCACCGGCGGTGCTCTCGTCGCGCCGTGACGAAAACGCGCGCACCGCACCGGAAACAGCACCGCCCCGCGCCCGGCCCCGCCCCGCCCCGTCTGGCCGGTATAAAGGTCGCGCAGCCGAGCTGCTGAGCTCAGTGATCATCACGACGTCAGTAGTAAGGGTACCCCCAGGTCACCCAGCGCCATATTGGCACCCCCAGGTCACCTGTCCTGACCTACCCTTCGGCAAGGTCAAAAAAGGGGTCACTTTTTAAAAAAATTTTGTCAATTTTTTTGTCTATTTTTTTCTGGGCGAGGTTACGATGCGAGCTCTAACCTAACTTAACCCAAGGGGTGAGTCTCACCTACCCTGTGAGGCCCCCCAGTCACCTGAGAGCTCGGAGCGAAGGGGCAGCCCACTGTGCGCTTGTGTGCGGAGCGCCTGATGGATAGGCAACCCGCTGCGCTCTGTCCCCAAGTCACCCGCGCGCTGTGTTCCCAGGTCACCCATCGGGCCTGCTTGCTGTCTCCCGAAGCGCCTGATCAGATGGATATCATTGGCATAATTTTTAGGGAGTTTTGTCATTTTATGAATTTTTTTGTGTTTTCAGTTTTTTTCATTACAGTGCATCATCAATTTGGTGAGTTGAGGTACACCTGCATCCACAAACCCACACGCTTCGCATTGCGCGCAGCACACGTTTTGGTGCTGTGTGAGCCTACGGTATCATTATGGCAAGGTGCCCAGGCCTTGGGTAATTTTTTAAGGCTTGGACAACCGAACTTTTCTACATCAAAGATTTTCTTTGAGGGTAAGAGGAATTGAAGAATTCTCTTCTTCTCATCCCCCTTCACGTAGAGGAAGTCATACTCCGCCGACATCTCACTCAGAGTCTGAGGGAGTCTGTCGTAGGGCGAGAAGCCAGTTTCCCAGGGAAGGGAATGTAAGCGCCTCACTATGTACTTGTTTTGGCGCAATTGCTTCTCTGGGATCTCATCTCCGGGATAAGGTGGAGCGAAGGTGGCCGACTTGTGGATCTGGGCCGCTTCGTTCTGTTCATAGAACGAAACCTCTTTGAGCATACTCCCCGTACTTGCCTCGGAGCAACTGAATGTCGCAGATAGCGTAAGTCATCGTGCTGATGTGGACTGGTCAGCGGCTGAACGAAGAATGATGCTCCTGCGGTCGGGGCGCCTAGAGTTATACCCAGCGCCAGCGCCACCAGCGCGCCCTCACGGGAAAAACTGGAACTTGTTGGTGAAAAAGGCGCTCGTACCCAGCGGGACTCGAACCCGTGCCTCCGCTCGGAGCGCGGCAGAACACTGTCTCTAACCCACTGGGCTACTGCGCCGTGCACGCTGGGGGAGGGAACGGCACGCATGTTTACCTGGGAGCGCCGCGCGGCCGCGCGCAGCCGCGTGCAAGTCCGAGCGTGTTTCGACAATTTGAATTTGCCCGCCACTGCGCGAGTTCCGTTAAAACAGGAACCCTTCCCTGTGCTACGCTACGCCACGCCGTCGGTGACGAGCCGAGTCGGCCGCCGAGGCGTGCCGAGCCGAGCCGAGCGACACCACGCCGCGCCACGCTGTGCTGGCGCGCCCCCACCCCCTTTGTCCACGACCTGCCTCAAACACTCTTTCATTCATCATCCCTTCATGCTGACACGTGTTTGATATCATTTCTCCGGCTGAAATACTTTTCAGGAATTATTGGCAATACTCCCCCTGACATGTCTTGTCCGTGGGAAAACTGTCTGAGAGAAGCCGGTGGTCCAGAGCCCCCATCCCCCATCGCCCCTCCCCTCTCCCCCGCCAGTGTTTTTTGAATCCGCATAACACCTGTTGTCAACGCTTCAAGACTGTGCCAAGTGACAAGAAATTATATTTGAGAGATTTTGACATCATACATTTTATTTACGATCGTCGCAAAATCGGAAACTAATAGACTTTGGCCGGCCGCTAGAAGACAGGTGGTGCCCTCGCCGGCCGCAAGCGGTACCACCAACCCCTGCTTCCTTCCGCCCCGGCCGGTCCAGTCAGTTCTTGCTCAACCGTCTCCATTGTGAGTGCGTGTGTCAAAATGGAAGACGATCGTTTGGATTATGAGTTTGAGGAGAAAGTTGATGAAGTTGATGAAGAAATTCATCATGTCATGGGGGGGGGGAAGAAGATAATGATGAAGATGAGGAAGTGCTCGAACTTGACAGTTCGATGGCACTTTTTATTGAGGTAAGCGAAAACTGTGACCGTGGGAACGTGTGTGGGTGCGACGCCACCGGACCGCATGGCGTGCTTTGTCTCTTGGCCTGGGTCGCCTTGTCTCTGTTGTTAGACTCTCGTTTCGAATCACCACAAGTTTTTGTTCAAGGGGCTAAAGTGAGTGCAATCACACCTATGTGTGCGACGCAGTGGTCGCGTGTCGTGTTTCTGCTGATGCAGCGCGGCGAGTCGGGACGGCCTGGGTTTGTTTTGACCGGACTGTCTCTCTCTAATTATTTATTTCGCGTTTCCCTCTCGATGCTTTGCTGCTAGCAAGTGTAGTATGAAATTCACGTGTTTTGAATTGAGGCTGACTGACCTGCGGCCGGCCTTGGTCTGCTGTCCTTGTTTTATCTGTCCACGTCTGGGCGCGTTTTCGAGACAACTTAACTGTTTCTGTGCTGTGCAGTGTCTGTGAATGAGTGTCCCTTTATTAACTTCAATTTCGTTGTCAGATATTTTGAGTTTAGTATCTGTCGCGAGTCGGTTCAAAGAATCGTGCCGGTACCGCCACTGTAGGGTGGAGTAGGGGAGGGGGTGGGGAGATGCAGTGCCGGGCCGCGCTGCTCGCATGGGGTATCGACGCTGTCGCTGAGTGTATTCCCTCCACATGATTTTCTTATGTATTCTATGGTTCTTTGATTTCAGACTTCAACCCCATGGCCGGGGTGTCCAGGTGTCCCGTACGGGCCCCGGGGCATATCCCCTATTATGACCCCCGAGGTGGAGATGGAATTAATCCGCGAGCTGGCCAGACAAATTATTGTTCCGCCTCCTGCTGCAGATGACCCCCCCGTGCAACTGCAGCACCTCTCGCCTCCCCCTCCTGATGTAGATGACCCCACGGTGCGGAGGCGAACTCAGCCGGCCCCCGCCCGTGTGGTATTCCCTGTAAGTCGTTTTTCATATGCTCACCAAAAAAGTGAGACTTAATATCCTTTTTTATTACGTAAAATTAAATTGCTTTTTTTTGTTTCAGGCACAGGAGCGAAGGGTACTAATTGAGATGGATATGAACCTTAAGGTTCTTCCCCCCTCCTCTCCGTTAGAGAGGGACATGATGGAGCTCTCTCACAACAGCCTGGTGTTGCCGCGCCCTCAAGTAGCGGTTCAAGAGGAAGAAGAGGGGGAGATTAAAGAGAAGATGGAACTTTCAAAGAAAGTAAGTTTCATTTAAAAAATCATGGAATTTCTACTGCTTTTACCTCTGAGTAATGTCTTCATACTATTTTTCAGTCTGTTTTTGATCGGCTTGGACCAAAACCCCCTGCTGTTATCCCCCCTCCCATGAAGGATCCTAGTGACCCTCCTCATAGAAGAAGAAAATCTAACAGTCCTTCACTTCCGCTAAGGGGCACTTGTATGGTGAGTGTGAAAAAAACAACCCTTTCTACATTAAGCTATCTCCTTAAGAAAAGTAATATCATGACTTTAAAACTTTCAGACGCCATCTGAATTATCTTTTGCACAAGAAAGTGCGAAACAGAAGAAGAAAGAAGAAATGAAAAAGAGGAGGGAAGAGAGAAAAAAGAAGGAAGAGGAGAAAAAGAGTGCATTAGATGCAGCCGTGGCTAAGCTGAAAGCTGAACTTGAAAAGAGGAAGAATGAAGAAGCGGAAAAGAAGGAAGAAAAGGAGGAGAAGAAGGAAGAAGAGGAAAAGAAGTGACATATTTTTTAGTGAATTATGTTCGTCAATGATAAGTGAACTGACTCATTTATAATTAAGTATTTTTAATTACAACTTTCTGACCATTGTGACTGTGTCTTTTAAAAGTTTTTGTAAGTGGAACGTTTTATAAAACTTTGTTCATATAACTGAACTAACTGACTCAGTTATATTTGAGTTTTTTAATTAAAACTTTTTTGATTGTACTGTTTCTGTTTTTTCTTTAAGCCCACCTTATTTTTTATGATATGAACTAAAAGCATTTATGCAAACCAACGCAGTTCACTTTTTAATGATTGGAACTTCTTTTGAGTATGAGTGATTAATCTTTATCAAAACTATGATGGGGATGAGCTTCTCTTTATCTTTTAGTGGAGTGACAGTCTTGAAATAATTTATATCTGAGCTATGTTGTGTTGGGCAGTTTAACCTTATAGTGTGCGAGTCGATTATGCTAATGTTATCTTGTCACAGTGAGATGTGCTGATAGTATTGACTTGCCGAGTGCCCCATTGATTTCAATTAGAGTTTATGTAGTGGAGAAGCTTCTCTGATAGTTATTTTGATGAGATTTTAAAAAATTTTGGTGTAATTTTGAGTTAAAGAGTCATTCAGTGTCTCGACACTAATTCGAACGGAAGAAGACACTAAATTGTTTTGTATTCAAAGATGGACTCTTGTCTCCTTCTGTTTCTTCTATTAGAGCCTAAGCACATTTGGTATTTAGAGGCCAGAGTATCTTTTCATTAAAGGAGTGGAGAATTTATGAAGAAAAGTTGACATTTTATTTCATTCACTTCAGTGAACTGTTTTTTTATTTTTGCAACTTGGTTTGAGTATGAGTGATAGACTCTTAGCTTGAATATGAAGGGAATGAGCCTCTCGTTATGTTTTAGTGGAGTGACACTCTTGAAATTATCTATATTTGAGCAATGAAATATGGACAACATAACCTACTAATGGTTGGTTAGTCACATCAGATATGGAAAGTTGTTCAAGGGAGCTGTGCAGCCTGCATTGACTTGCTGAATGCCCCATTGATTTTCAATAGAGTTTAAGTAGTGGAGAAGCTTCTCTGATAGTCATTTTGATGAGATTTTAAAAAAAATTGGTTTAATTTTGAGAGATAGAGTCACTCACTTTCTCGGGTCCAAATCGAACGGCAGAGCTGACTAAAATGTTTATACTCTTAGATTGTCTTATGACTCCTTCTGTTTTCTTTTTGAAAATGAAAGCCCATTTGGTATTTAGAGGACAGAGTATCTTTTTGTTTAAGGGAGTGAAGAATTAATGAAAAAAAGTTGAGTTTTTTTTGATCACTACACTGTGAGATTTTCCATTCAGGATATTTTTAGCTGTGCCTACTTATTTTTTTACTAGGCATTCCTTCTTTTAGTGAAAGAAGGCTTATGTTTGAATAAGTTTTTGTTTTAAAAGAGAGCTCAGAGAGAACATTTGCAAAGTCATCATTGCTCTCTATAAAATATTAAACGGCCTGCCTGCTTCTCCATGCGCTTTTAAATCAGACTCATTTCATAATTATTTTTTGGGTTTTGTATTGTATTCTTTTTTTGTTTTTTCAACTAATGTATTCCTTTTTTTGCCTTTATCTCTGTTTTTATAATTTTTTGGGGGGGATTTTTTTCATTTGTCTGTTTTAACTCAAGACTGCCTCATTGACTGATAAATGGCTTCTTTGATAAAATCTTTATGATAAGCCATCAGGTCTAGTCTCACTGAGATAGGGAACGAAGCCAAGTAACTTCTCATAGCACCAGCCATCAGATTATCAGAATGCTCACGAGTCATTTGTACTATAGACTGGGGTGTCTTGTATCCAATCCTCATACAATATTCCTTGCAGTGGGAAATAAAATGGTCAAAGTTAGACCTGGCAAGGATTGACATTTCCGTCAAATTCATGAGATGGTACTCCATATTTTCTTTTAAGTTGAAAATCATTTTCCAGCTTGAGAGGGCAAGGAAAATATTAATGGGGGAATCTTTTTTCTCCAAGCACAATGTGATAAACTTGGTATTCTCTTTATTGATAGATAAGGTCATGGCACCAAAAGATAAGGGCTCGAGCTGGGATCTATTTTCCAGAGCATTCAAAACGTGCATTTGCACTTCACGAGACATCATCACATTGAGCTCAGCTGGGCTCATTCTGTGGTAAAGTCGATTCCCATTTTTATTGGATTCACTCAAATCAGGACGAAGGGGGCAAAATCATTGGCTGCATCCAGGCCAACTCGAATGGTTTTGGAACCATTTTTAGTGAGTGCAAAGTCCCTGGGGATGCACTGTAAAGGGAATTCTGAGGGACTGCAATTATTTTTTATTTGAACTTGAATGCTCATGACAGTGGGCGTGCTATTAAGACCCAACTCCTCGATGGTCTCTGTGGCCATCATCTGGTCATAAGCCTCATTGCACAGCTGATCAAGTAAGTCTGATCCTGCACTAGTGATGGAGCTGGAACTGGTAGTGTCTGACATGTCAGAACTTGATGAGGAGCTTTTGGGCGAGGGGGCGGGGGCGGGCGGCATGATGGGGGACATGTCAAAGTCCATCATCAAGTCGTCGGGGATGACGGCCTTGGTGGCCTCCTCGACGGCGGCCTGCACCTCGCCGCCGCGCACCAGTGGGAACTCGATGATGTCAACTGGGGCGTCGACGGGGTCCTCTGGGGCCGGCGGGGTGGGGGAGAGGAGGGGCATGCTAGGTGCTTGGCGTGCATTCCCCTCCGAGGCCGGGAGCACACTGACTACGCTGGGCTTGACGCCACTGAGGGCGCCGCCACCTGGGGCAGCCAGTGTACCGTCCTCCATGGCCATGGGGCTCTCGATGGGGGTGGCGAGTTCGCTGGATTGGCCGACAGCCTGCGTTATCGCATCACTGCCGGCGTCACCAGGACCCTCCTCATCAAGGCCAAGCTCGGCCACCAAGTCGCCCAGGATCTGGCGCTTGACACGGGGTTTGAGGGTCAAGCTCTTCTTGGCCACCCGCTTCACGGCTTGCTTAGCAGGCATCATCTTTAGTCTTGATAAAGACAATTTTATTTCTTCTGAGCTGGAACTCGGACTGCTTCTCGGACTTCTTGACTGCTCGACGCACGATGTAAGACTGTGACGCTCCGGGGATCGGGGGCGGCTTTTCTGGGGCGCCGCCGCGACAGTGGCGCCGCCTCACGGCCAAATTCGTAACTATTGAACTGTGCCCGCGCATGCGCAGTGCAGCGCCTGGAGCGCTGGAGCGCGCCGCGCGCGCCGCCTATACGGGCAAATTGGGAACTAGTGCGCTCAAATAAATACGGCCGCCCGGCCCCCGGGTCTCCACAGTCTTACGTCCAGTGTCGCAGAGTGAAGAAGTCCGAGCAGAAGAGAGAAGTCCGAGTCGCAGCTAAGAAGAGTCGCAGCCCAAGAAGAAAAACTGTCTTTTTTAAGACAAAGCCAGCGCCATGGCTTCAGTCCTGCTGGACATCCTGGAGGAGTGGGAGCATGGCTGCTTCTATGAGCCCGGAGCTCCTCGCGGAGGCCTACACCACTTTCCTGCTGTGTTGTTGGAGGCCAGCGATGAGGACAGGGGCGACCCCAGGTCGTTCCCTTCCTCGAAGCTGGCTACCAGGCTTACGCCGAGGACGGCTTCGACAGCCAAGCGGAGGCGACCCGCGACATGGCCTTGGCCATGGTCGGCGGGCACCGCGACGGCGCCGACGCCGCGGCCTCGCGCCCCGCCACCCCGCCGCGCTCCGCCCCGGCCCGCCCCTGGAGGCCCTGGACGCCCTCGCCGCCGCGCCCCGCCACTCCCCCGCGCCGCGCCGCCACGCCACCGGCCCGCACGGCACCCGCGCACGAGGGGTTGCCTACCTCGCAGGCACCCCGCCGAAACGAGAAACGCGGCCGTTCGCGCACGCCCTCGCCGGAACGCGCCCCAGAGCAGCCCCAGCAGCCCACGCTGGAGGTCCTACAGTCTAGGGAGCGCCACCTGAGGAGGTTTAAAGCCACCTTCAGAGAGGAGGTCATGCAGATCTCGGGGCTGGGCAGCACTCTGCCTTCAGAACAGGTTATGGCAGAGATGTTTGAAACCATCCTGGAAAGGCAGAGGGAGGCCGTTTGGCGCGAAGGAAGATGACCGCGTCATTGTTGAGGTCCAAAACTCCTCCAATGACACCAATCCATTGTGGTTCAGCATGCGGAGGACGGACCAAATTAGTGGAAGAGTTGTTTTAGATAAACTCACAAGAGTGCTTAATTCGAACCAATCCTTCCTAGTGAACGGGCGTCTCACCGTGTCCTACATTCACATAGGTTTTGCCTGAATCAGGTGGGCGTCGCACTGATCGCCATGCCAATGAGAGTCTTGAAGCATGGATTCAGAGAAAACTCGCCTCTAAGTCACTGTACTCTCCCGAAAATAGAGACAACATGTGTCTTGCGCGGTGTGTGGCCGTCGCTAAATCACGCGGGGGAATGTCAAAACAAGCATTTTATAAAATGAAGCAGCCAAACTCGGTTCCACAAAGAAAAACAGCTGAGGCATTGTGCTCGGCAGCTCAGATAGACGTCACAAGACCTTGCGGGCTTGACGAAGTCAGAAAACGGCAAGACAGTTTACCTGACTTCAGAATATGCATTTTCACTGACAAGGAGGGAAAAGAGTGCATTTTTAAGGGGCCACAGTCAGTTGGACGAAAAAACTTGTACCTTTTCCTTTTCAATAACCATTTTTACACCATTTTGTTTCCATGCCAAGTCTTTGATAAGAAATATCATTGCGAAAAATGCCTCAAGTTTTATAGTCACGCAGGAGAGCATCAGTGTGAAGGGACCAGCTGTTGGCGATGCTTTGGCCCTCAGATGCATGATCAAGATTTGATAAAATGTGACTTATGTAATCACCAGTTTGCAGGGCAGGAATGCTTTGACCGTCATAGATCAGTGAACTTACCTAATTCTCAAGCGACCAAGTGTCATGCGTTTCGCTTCTGTATGGGATGCGAAAAGAGTTATTCCACACTAAGAGGGCGCCGACATGTATGTGGCTTCGTATACTGCAAGTACTGTAAAGAGAATGTATTAGAAAATCATCTTTGCTATATGACGGGGTGGAATGAAAAACCCTTACCTGAAAACAAAAAGTTTGTGTCCTTATATTATGATTTTGAATCAGTACAAGAAAAAGAGGTGGAGGGAAAGCCTGACACTTATGAGCATGTTCCCAATTTATTGGTGACACAAGCTGAATGCTCTTCATGCTGTGACGTCATCCAGAATGACTATTTTTGTGAAGTGTGTCAAACGAGACAGCACGTGTTTCACAACTTAGATGATCAGAAAATCACTGTTGTTAGTCAGTTCTTTGACTACTTGTCATCCTTTGATACCAAGACAGAATTACTTTTGATTGCACATAACGCAAAAAGTTATGATGCTATTTTTATTCTGCAGGAAGTCATAAGGAGAAAAATGAAGCCCGAGTTGACGCTTAATGGCACAAAAATTATTTGTATGAAGGTGGGAAAATGGAAGTTTATTGATTCTCTCTCATTTTTACCTATGCCTCTCTCAGCTATGCCTAAGTCGTTCGGGCTAAAAGAGCTTAAAAAAGGGTTTTGGCCATTTTTAGCGAACAGCCCTCGGTATTATACTTACGAAGGAAAACTTCTTCCCAAAGAATATTACTGTGTGAGTAGCATGAAAGAAAATGTTGCACGAGACTTCAATGACTGGTATGACAAACAGGTTAATGCCAATTACGTCTTCAATTTTCGACGTGAGCTTATTGAATATTGCATCAGTGATGTCACTATATTGAGACAGTCATGTCATGCATTCAGAAAGATCTTTTCTGAGACTGCTGGATTTGACCCTATGCAGAATTTTTTTACCATTAGCTCATCAGTTATGGCTGCTTTTCGTCGCAACTTCCTTCAGCCAAACACCATCGGCATAGTCCCCCCAGGGGGTTATCATGGAAGAGAAAAACAAAGTCACTTGGCATTTCAATGGTTGGACTTCGAGTCTTTTAAACTAGGACAGGATATACAAACTATTTACTCTCATCGTGAAGTGTCAGTTTTGGGGAGAAGAGTAGATGGATACGTAGAGCTTGACCTGCCAGGGGGTGGTTTAGAAAAGAGAATTTATCAATTTCATGGGGATTATTTTCATCAATGTCCTGTCCATTACCCTGCAAGCGCTGAGTCGGGAGAAAATAGATACGAGCAAACCATAAGAATGACTGCTCTTTACAGACGTGCTGGCTACAAAGTTATCGAAAAATGGGAGTGTTCTTTCCTAGATGACTTAAAGAATGACCCTGAGACTCGAGATTACTTCTCCTCCCACCCCACTAAAAGAACCCCTCCACTTGTTCTACGTGACGCATTGAAGGGTGGACGCACAAGTGCTCTTAAGATGTATCATAAAGCAGACTTGGAAAAAGGGGAAAAGATCAAGCTTGCTGATGTCATCTCGGAATACCCGGGGGTGTACTTGTGGGGAAATCTGCCGATTAAACACCCTGAAATATTTCTTGAGGGAAACCCCCTGATGCCTCCCCCTTAGCAATGGAATGGTATAATAAAATGCTGCATCTTGCCACCTAGAGATCTTTTTCTGCCTGTTCTTCCCTATAGGTCTAATGGAAAACTTATGTTCCCACTGTGTAGAACCTGTGTGGAATCTGAAAGCCAAGACCTCTGCACGCATCGTGATGAGGAGCGTCATTTAACTGACACATGGTGTGCTCCTGAGATTCATTTGGCGCTGCAAAGAGGTTACAAGATTTTATGCGCTTTTGAAGTTTACCAATATCCAGAATGCATCAAATACAACAGTGAAACTGGACAAGACGGACTCTTGTCAGGCTATGTACGATGCTTTATGGCGCTCAAAATCCAAGCGAGCGGTTGGCCGGTAGACTGTGACACGGAAGAAAAGAAACAGAGTTTTCTATCAGACGTGCTTAAGTCTGATGGCATTACCTTAGATCCACAAAAAATGGTGAAAAATCCTGCACTGAGAACACTTTCTAAACTAATCCTAAATAGTTTTTGGGGAAAATTTGGGGAGAAGACCTTACGCCCCAAAACGGAGCTAATTTATAAATATGAGCATTTGTTACCGTTTATCATTGACCCTACAAAAGAAGTGCAAAGTATCTTGCCACTGAGTGAAGATTGTCTCCAATTAACATGGAAACCGGTGGCAGATAGCGAGGAAAGTCTACCCACTTCCTCACTTGTACATGCAAGTTTCATCACTTGTTATGGTAGAATGCAATTGTACAAGTACTTAGACATCGTACAACAACGTTGTCTGTACCATGACACTGACTCAGTGGCATATGTGTCACGTCCCGGTGAACCTGACTTACCATTGGGTACCCATTTGGGTCAGTTAACAGACCAGTTAGCTGAGGACTGGGGCCCAGGGTCGTTTATTACGGAGTTCGTTGCAGGTGGCCCTAAAAACTATGCCTATAAAGTGGCAGTGTGTGGAGATACGAGCAACATCAAAGTTTGCATCAAAGTCCGTGGAATTTCAATTAATTCCTCTTGCAGTGACATTGTGACATTTGACAATCTCAAAGCCATGGTGATTGGTGAACAGGACAAAATCACTGTCGCTATTCCCCGTCAGATTGCGCGCCTCCCCTCTTGGAAAATTGTGACGCGCCCAACTTCCAAAAAATGGCAGGCGAAAAACACCAAGCGCCGCCGAGTGGATATGGCCCGCACCGTACCTCACGGCTACAATGCCTATGGGGACGAGGAAGACGAGGACCAAGAAGTCCTAGAGGCCATGGACCTCCTCATGGAGTAAGAAAGAGTGGCGTAGAACAAAAGAAAAATAAAAAAATAAAAAAAAATGATAAAAACTGAAAAAAATGACAAAAAAATGAAAAAAAGAGCGCAGGGGAGTTTGCAAGCTGGCCCTACCGGAGCAGGGGAGCTGGTTAGGCCCCAGTGCATTACCATCCAGTACTTTTTGTGACGTAGCCCGGCGGCGCTCTCGTCGCGCCGTGACAAAACGCGCCCGGCCCGGCCCGCGCTGCCCCGCGCTGCCCCGCGCTGCCCCGCGCTGCCCCGCGCCGCCCCCACGCTGCCCCCGCACCGCCGCCCCGCGCCGCCCCCGCACCGCCGCCCCGCGCCGCCCCCGCGCCGCCGCCCCGCGCTGCCCGGCCCGGTCGGTATAAATGCACGCAGTCAAAGTTCGAGAGCTCAGTTTTCGTTCAGCTTTTAGTCATGAAGTACGCGACGTGTGACCTGCAGCTTTTGCACGGGAAGAAAGACACTTATGTGGTGAAAGAGTTCTCCATTTTCAAAGCTCACAAGACAGGAGAGTTCCTTGCCACGACCACGTTTGGCCCACCCTACAGTGCAAAAAAACTGAAAAAATGGGCCAGACATGCCAATGAGTGGACCACGGTCAGTGATCACGGGTTGGAATGGGCGGAGGGAGAGCGGCCTTACTCCACTTTAGCGAGCACTTTAGAGTGCATGACCGCTCGGTTCAAAGTGCTCTATGTCAAAGGGGACGTGAAAACCAAACTCTTGCAGTCCCTCCTCCCTGAGAAAACGGTCATAAATTTGTGCGTGTTAGATGTGCCTCCCCTGGACAAGCTGCCCGTCCTCTCGGCGCGCTGCCCCAATGTGATTCACTCCACTACGCCGTACTACGCGTGCGCTGCCAAAAACGCTCGCCGGCTCGGCCTATGGCTCGAGTTTCACCTTGCATCAGCGCAGCCAGACACGCCCCCGCTAGAAAATGATATAAAAGGCGATGCGTAGTGCCTTCTCGCTCATTGACTGCAACAATGGACTTGTCCTTTCAGCACCCCTGCACGGCGCTCGTCGTGGGCGGGACAGGAGCAGGGAAAACCTTTTTCATGAAACGAATGATTGAACATAGAGAGGTTATGTTTAGCACCGCTTTCGACAAAATCATTTTTTATTACTCTGAATGGCAACCTCTGTACGAGGATCTCAAAGCTATCGTAGATTTTCGGCAGGAACTGCCCCAGTTGGACGACCACCCTCCCGGCCAAGGGCCTAAGTTATTGATTATCGATGATTTTATGGACGAAATTAAAAATCACAACAAAGAACTCCTTAAATTTTACATCAAGGGCTCAAGCCATCGAAATTTGTCCATTTTCTTTCTGAGTCAATGCTTGTTTCCGGACGGCATGCGACAAATCAGTCTGAACGCCCACTACATTGTCTTGTTCAAGACATCGCGAGATTTAGCCCAAATTCGGACATTTTGCCTACAAGTGGACCCGACCAACTGGCGCGCCTTGCTCGAGGCGTATGAGGACGCGACCAAGGTGGGACACACCTACATTCTGTTCGATTTCAAACCAAAACAAAGGGATCACCTCAGGATTCGAACCAAGATTTTCCCGGACGAGTCCTGTGTCATTTACATTCCAAAAAATAAGTATAAAAGAGACATGGAAGGCCCTTATTAAACCATTTTTCAATGATGGCTCCTCGTGCACACACGCATAAGGCCCTCCTTGAAGTGCTCAAGTCAGCGAAGCCCAAGTTAAGCAAGGCTATTCTGCAACACGCGGATAAAGCACTTATTTTTTCACTTTGTGAAATAGCTGATAATTTATTATCGGGGAACATCGCTCTCTCAGCAACCCAAAAATCTCAACTTAAAAAGTACAGAAACCATTTCAGGCGCCTAGCGCAACGCGGAGAAGGTTGGCACGCTAAGAGAAAGTACCTCACTCAAAAAGGGGGGTCATTTCTTCCCCTTCTTTTGTCAGCCGTAGCCTCAGTCCTGCCAATGCTTTTTCGGTCATGAATCACGTTAAGAAAATGATTCTTGTCCCTCAGGAGACGGTGGCGCGACTCCACGACACGCCCACCATGACCCCACAGTCTCAGATGAGTAGTCTGGACACAGAAATGCACGGCATATTAAATAAAAAGTATGCTGATGATGCTGAAAAGTGGAAACATTACAGTGAGGCGCTCTCTCGATACTTGCATTTCGCAGGAGAGTCGCGTAAACCTCTCACCTTGGAAATACAAAACAAGACAGACGAAACGGACAACAAGCGCGCTGCGGCCGTACGCGACCAGCTCGCTGCTGCAGTGCCAAAAACGTATAAAGGCCAGGCATTGCGAATTTACGATTATTTGAGTCAAAGTCATTCACCCGTCACATGGGACGCGAATGGCACCCTCTGTATTGATGATACCGTCATACCCCATTCCAATTTAATTGATTCGATTTCCGATCTCACAAGGGCAAGAAAAAATTTTCACCCAACCGGAACAGAGGCCCTTTGCGCTGTTTTGGCGCGCATGAACATTCCTCTCGAATTATTGGGGAATTCGACACGACGTGAACTGATTAAAAAACTAAAAGGTCAGAGTGGTGGGGGCATCATTTCTCTACCAAAAATACACCGCCAAATACAGAAAAAAGTTAAGGGACATGTCAAAAAGAAAAAAAGCGTGAAAAACGCGGCCAAAAAATATGTCTGGAAAACTTGGTAAAATTTATCACGATCCTTCACATCCTGCCGGGTACACTGGTCCTTGGAAACTTTGGCAAGCGACAAAGAGACCCAAAAAAGACATTGAAAATTATTTGCAGGCTGAAGATGCCTATACCTTGCACAAACCGGCAAGAAGGAACTTTCCACGTAATGTGACCTATGCAGATAATATAGACGAGTCCTGGCAAACCGATTTGACGGACTTGACGTCACTGAAACAGGATAATTCGGGACACACATTTGTTTTATGTGTTATTGATGTGTTTTCAAAATATGGATGGGCTATTTCTTTAAAAAATAAATCGGCCCCTTCCATTGTAAAAGGGCTTGAAACATTGTTCAAAATGACCCAGAGACGTCCTGTTCGTCTTTTTTCGGATAAAGGATTAGAATTTAAATGCAAACTTGTGCAGGAGTTTCTGACAAAACACAATATCAAATATATTTCTACAAATAACCCAGATATTAAATGCTCAGTCGTAGAGCGTTGGCAAAAAACAATAAAATCAAAACTGTTTAGGTACTTTACCGCAACTGGAGATTATTGTTATGTTGACGGGGTACTAGACAAGGTTGTCCATGCTTACAATCATACTTATCACAGATCTATTAAAATGAAACCTGTGGATGTGACAGCAGACAAGGTTCTAGAGGTATATAATACCCTGTACCATGGACTA
Source organism: Stenchaetothrips biformis (assembly GCA_030522485.1). Taxonomy (NCBI): domain Eukaryota; kingdom Metazoa; phylum Arthropoda; class Insecta; order Thysanoptera; family Thripidae; genus Stenchaetothrips; species Stenchaetothrips biformis. Next base: position 20,238,307 of record CM060088.1, on the reverse strand, counting down.
AAACTCACAAATAAAAAAACAAAGTTTAAAATAGGAGACTATGTCCGCATCACTCGAGAGAAAAAAAGGTTTGAAAAGGGATATACCTGGAACTGGTCAGAAGAAATTTTTAAGGTCATTCAGGTCATTCCTCATGCACTGCCGGTGTACCGCTTGGAGGATCTCGATCAGGATCCAATTGAGGGGACGTTTTATGAAATGGAACTTCAGAAGGTCACGAAGCCCGAGGCCTTCAAAATCGCATATATAGTGCAGTCAAAGGGGAAAGGAAGCAAACGAAAACACCTCGTGCATTGGAGAGGTTACCCTGAGAAAAGTCGCTCTTGGATTCTTGATTCCGACATTATTAAAACATAACATGGATTTTTACGCTTTTCTGCCGAGTAACGCGAGCCCCGACCTATACCCAGAAAACAAAACATCCAATTTTAAGACCCAATTGGCTAATCGCATAGAGTTGCATGGTGATTGGCAGGCCGCCCTCATTGAGCTCCATTATCCAAACACTATTGCACAGTTGACTGAGGGTGAAAACGAGATCACATTACTGGCGCCAGACAGTGTTGACACGGTTTTCGTCAAACCAGGTTGCTATGCCAGTAAAGCCGATTTTTTGGGGGCTGTTAGTATTGCATTGACAGTCTTGACCAATGACATAGAGGGCGACCCGCCACTGACAGAGACACCTGACCACCGCGTTGAATTGCGCCCTTTACTACCTGATAGACCCGATATGAAAATTCATTTCTCCCCGCGCCTCGCCCTACAGCTTGGCCTCGAAGGTCATGGACCTTTCCCAGCCCACGAGAAACTATGTGGAGTGAAACCCGTTGATATAACTCTGGGCATAACCCAACAGTTGTTTATTTACATGGACATTCTCACTGACCAAATAATCGGACACACGAGAGCTCCGCTTTTACGTACAGTCCCCGTCAACACACAAGCCCAGTACGGTACTATGTCCGTCGTCCATTTTGAACACCCCCTCTACTTCCATTTGAGCACAAAATCGTTTGAGAGCGTCGAGTGCTATATAAGAGACCAAAAAGGGCACTTGGTAGCATTTGATTTCGGAACCTTGACTCTACTGGTTCACCTACGAAAACGAACACGATAAAAAAAATGACCATAATTACTCAATACTATCTAAACCAAGCCGGGGAGGAGCAGGCCCGTATTATGCTGGCGCTGCCTTTCAGAAAGGCTACGGTGTAGGCTCGTGGCTAGGAGGCCTCTTTCGGTCCATTCTGCCCGTCCTTCGAAGTGGCGCCGCAGCCGTTGGAAAAGAAGCGGTGCGCGCAGGCAGCCACGTCCTTGCCGATATCGCTGGAGGTGAAGGTCTAAGGACCAGCGCCAAGCGTCACATACAACAGGCCGGCGATAACTTGGCTAGCTCACTCAAACGCAAAGCAGAGAGCATGAACGGCTCTGGACGTATAAAAAGGCGTAAAACGACAAGGAAGCCTCATTCTGCTAAAGTGACTCGAAGGAGAAAGACCTTAGCTCCTGACAATTATTTCAGCTAAAAAAACAAAAAAAACATGGCATTCATGCATTCAGCATCAAATCAATGCCTCCGCTCGGAACTTGACTTGTGGATGGTTCCACCCACACAGACAGCACTGGAGGCCACACACTGGGTGCCCTACAAGCCCCTCACCACACTGGACTCAGCCAACACCGTTGAGTTCTGTATCCCCGGGGCTGGGAGCGAGTACATCGACCCAGCACACACGATTCTTCTGGTTAAGGCCAAGATCGTGAACGCTGATGGGACAGACATTGTTGCCGCAAACAATAGTGACGCTACTCCCGTGAATTACGCGTTGCATGCGCTTTGGAGCCAAGTGGACGTGAGCCTAAACCAAAAAGTGATTTCACATTCCAGTATGACCTATCCTTACCGCGCCTACATCGAATCGCTGCTTAATTATGACAGTTCAGCCAAACAGTCACACATGACGCAACGGCTCTGGTATCAAGATACACCAGGCCACTTTGATTCCCTAGACGGAGCAGAAAATTTGGGACTAGCCTGGCGCAGGGCCCGCACAGCACGCAGTCGTCCCTTTGAAATGATGGGTCCATTGCACATTGATTTCTTTAACCAAGATCACTTCCTTCTCAATAACGTTGAATTGAGAATTAAACTCATTAGGAATCGAGATGCCTTTACACTCACACTGTAAAAAATTTTTGTAGCGAAATTCCTATACATGCATATGAAACAATTCACATATGTATGTATAGGAATATTACCACACATTTGTATGGCAATTTTCCTTTACATTGGTGTAGCATTGTGACTATACGTGTATAGGCGTTTTCCTATCTGCTGTGCAGGATTTTTCCTATACATCAGTATAGCACAATTCCACTGCATGTACAGGCAATTCGCCTCTCGTTGTATATGATTTTTCCCATGCACTGATGTAGCTGTTTAGCCATACGAGTGCATGCAATTTTCCCATCCGATGTCCAGGATTTGTCCCGTACATCGGTTTAGTTGTTGGGCCATACGTGTATGAAAATTTTCCCCACTTTGTATAACATTATCAGCACACACAGGTGTGGCTTTTCAGCTCTGCAAGCACAGTTATTCTACCATCTGGTGCATAGGTTTCTCCCCAGACAATGAAACAGGTTTCTGGCCATACGTGTACAGGTGTCCAGCGTGGTAAGGAAGGGTACTAGAAACGTAGAAACAATTTCTGATAATAGTATATAATGTTCATAAATAATAAGTAGCATGAAACAGGAATGGTATCGGGGGGGGGGGGGGGGGGTCTTCAGTTAACTTCAAGAAATCAGAGAACAAGAATGCAGTCATGAACCTCCTGAAGACAGTCTTCCCTGTGACCAACAGTTACACGTGCGCTGAAATCTCATTTGGTCGAACGCAACTCTGAAGTATTATGATGCCTTGGACGATTCTGAAAGCTGCCAACAATACCACTAACACTGCAAAAAAAAGAAAGGCTTCAGTTATGGTAATTTACATTGCACATATTCAATATATGCAGCAAGACGGAGAGTTTTTTACTCACCAAGTTCACATCCACTGCATGTTGATTGACGCTTAGCTACCACCTTCACATTATGGTTGTCCCTTGTGGACACCGTTCGATGGAATAATGCAGCAGCAGCAACAGCAGCAGTCTAAACAGGTCGAAGACAATGAGATTGACATATTCATTTCATTGTTATCGTGCAATTTACTACAGCCTGATTTTACAGAACAAACAAAATGAGAATTAAAAGATCATCTTACTTCTGGAAGGTGTACAGTCCTTTGACAAAAGGTCCAAATGCTGGTCTGGTCGAACTTCATTCTACAGAGTTCAGAGATGTTGTTAATAGTGGGTAAACTTACAAGCCAATCCTGCAGAGAAAGGAAGGGTGTTATAAATCCAAATTGAACTGCAGGAAGAGCGGGGTATTTTTTCACTTACCAAGTTTACATCCACTGCATGTTGAAGCTTCATTATATGATCCTCCCTTGCCGCAACTGTACGATGGATTAATTAGAAGCAGCATTCTGAAATGTAGAAGACAATTAGTTGTTGACATATAAAATTATTTTGCTATCAGGCACATCAATATTTACACTTACAATTTAAAGAAAAGAAGCTCCTTTTCTCAAGGCATCTAAAAATGCTTTAACATTTCCTTAGCTTAATAGGGCTGCCTTATCATGGAGAAGTGATGAAGTGCCGAGACTGCCTTCTTCTCCCCACGAGTTATCAAATGGCTGAATGTTCTTGCTTCTGTGTTCCTTCATCAAATAAACTGCCTGAAACAAAAAATAAACAAATGCACAGAAGTCAAGGAAACAATACCTAACATTGCAAATTAAGTGCAAAGAACATGTTTGCTCATCACATTAAGTGGAAGTTTGTGATTCTCCTTCAACACGAGACTTTAGATTCTTCGACGTTGGTGTGGTTGGATCAGCAGAAGCACAAAACCCTGAGGACAAAGAAATGACTTATGGTTGGAATTCCAAGACATAGAAGCAAACTATAGGGAAAGACAACATTCCTGTCCGTTTCCTCTGACGCAGTCAAGTCTCAGCACCAGTAACAGGCTTGAGAGTTGAGGTTAATGAAAACTTAACAGCATACTTCTGGTAATCCAACTTACTCTCCTGGATGGAATGTATTAATTTCTGACACCGGAAAAGAGCCTAAAACAAGCAGAACATATAAAATACACATTAACCTCAATTGGTGGTGGCAGTAGCATTGATTTTTCACAAGGGTGAGAATTTCGGAAGGGAACATAGTGAAGTACCGTAAATACCAGGCCAGGCAAATGCTTAGCACTGAATTGTAGTTCTGAAAAGCCATGGTGTGCTTCAAATCGAGTATAACAGTTCCCTCACCTAAACGGAGGCCTATTTTGGTAGCGGCGCGACTACAGTGCCTACAAGACGATCCTCATTCGATGCACGAATAGGTTATGAAACTAGGCAGCGAAACGGAACACAGACTACAGATTAGAAAACGTCTCCCTTTCGTCGCCTATCAAGGGGCCTTGGTTCCTTAACAACTAATCCTATGATATTCAACATGTCCCTCCTAACCTCTCACGCCACTTAGGCACAACAACGTACAAACGTCGACAAATACTTACCAACAGCTCGCTCCTCGTTTCCTTCAAAACCACGGAGTTCCAGTTTCATATTCTGATACGGAACGTTAACGTTCGACGAAGAGTTACAAAATATATCAAACATTTTGTTGTGATTCCGGGGCCGTGAACTGAAAACAACAGAGCTGCAGCCGGGACACCGCCGGCGGCATCGGGCGGAACTTGGAGCGGAGAAGGGCTCAGCTCAGCTAGGGTCTTAAGCGGTCGACGTTGATATTTTACCGTTTCGAAATCATGGCAGCCTCCCGGTAATGAAATACTTTTCTTTCTTTTAGGAGTTAAAATAAACCATCTTATGAAGATTTTGCCTCAAAATTGAACTACACCACCAACCGGACCCGAACCCCGAACCAGACTGTTTCCGGTTCCCATGATACTGCTCTGTTTTTGATCTCTGCCAGTGTCCCCTACAGTCGTCTGAGAGAATTCGAACCCATTTGATCTGCTTTCTCTCGAGCCCCAAAGTCAGAGGCAAATATTTGGACTTACGTACCATGGCAAGCTCAGCGGCAACCTACTTCTCTCCCGATCTCTTCTTAGATCTGATCGACCTTGTTGTGATATATCTCAGAGATGGTGTCATCGAACTTATAGACAAGTATGATTCGAAAGGTCGTGTGTTTGAGTGTGGGGATCTGCTGAAGGTGGCTCGAAGCACAGATGTAAACCAAACGTTAGAGCCTGCTATTGTTTTGGGGTGGGGTGGTAAGCATTCTACAAAGAGAGATTATTTATGTAGTCTGTGCACAAATTTCTTCTAACCTTTGTGGTTTGTCTGTTTGTCAGAATCGAGAAATGATGCTGTAAATGAAAGCAGAGCCTACTTTGAGCGACTTGCGAAGTGGCATGGACATGAAGGTGATCTCTCTGGCTTCAAGTTGTTTGGATACGACTGTTCCCAAAGCGAAATTCTGTGCCCCCCTCCTAGCTCAGAAGGTGTGTTTTTTTTTGTTTTTTTTCAAGTGTGAAGTCATTTTTTAGGTGCAACTAAAGCTTTGTTTGTGTTTCTTCAATTTCAGGCGAAAGCAGCTCTGTTGAGACTAATGAAGGCCCAAGCCGCAGCCCCAGTCCAGAGTTCAGTCCTGAATGCAAGCGAAGAAAATTGAGTTAAGTGTTTCCATTTATTTGATTCCACACACTACCTGTGTTCTTCTATGTATGCTATATGTTAGTGTCATTATTTATATAAACTTATTGAAGCTTGTGACTGGCACGATATGATAAATTTGCTCACATATGTATGCTGTATTTAATTGAGTTAAGTGTTTCCATTTATTTGATTCCACACACTACCTGTGTTCTTCTATGTATGCTATATGTTAGTGTCATTATTTATATAAACTTATTGAAGCTTGTGACTGGCACGATATGATAAATTTGCTCACATATGTATGCTGTATTTAATTGAGTTAAGTGTTTCCATTTATTTGATTCCACACACTACCTGTGTTCTTCTATGTATGCTATATGTTAGTGTCATTATTTATATAAACTTATTGAAGCTTGTGACCACGATATGATAAATTTGCTCACATATGTATGCTGTATTTTTGTGACTTTTTTACAATAATTTCATAAGGCTTGTAACGGGCACAATGTGCCTGTGTTATTTTTGTCAATTGTGATAACTTGTATTGGAAACCCTTGGAAAATTTATTTTACTAGATCTTAACTGAAAACCAACTTTGTTTTAATTAACGTAATAATCTCCCTTGGGCTTGCTTTTATTTATCCTTGACATGCTCTTTTATATTTAACAAATACAGATCCATTTTAAATCCCGCCAGAGTGTGGTCCCTTTGGTGGAATAATTGTGTGTTCGAGGTTGGGGAATTGTGGCTTTTGTGTGTTGAGAAATCGTTTGGTGTTCTGCCTAGCATTTTGCCTCATGCTTCTGACCTGAATTGTGCTGTAAGAGTTCCTTTGTAGTATTAAAAGTTCTTTGTTATTTTATGTGGCAATAAATTTTTAAAGTCTGCATATGTAAACTGTTACTTAACTCCCATACTCTCCCTGAACAAGATCAAATAGATGACATTTCCAGCTGTCTGTTGTTGAGGTTTTCAATACTTTGCTGGTTCAAGTCAGTGAGCTAAATGAAACATGTAGGTACACACAGGTGTTTATTGAAAAATAGAACTGTTGGAGAAACAGATTAAATGTAGCATTTAAAAATTACAACAGCCATGGACAGTCTTAATCTCAACTATCGATCATTAAAGTTACAAATAAAAAATTTAATTAAAAGCCAGTAGCAGTCGGTTCTAAATTTAAAGGAGGGTTCCTCAACCAGACTAAGGTTGTCAGAACTGTCAATAGGATGAATTAAAACAAATTCAAAGGATGGCTACCTCCATAAGGCGATTCTACACCAATCATTACACTAAATCCTCAAAATTACAATTGCCAAATAGGGTGGACATCATTGTAGTTATTACTTAATTGCAATGAAAGCAGACAACAGAGACAAGAATATTAAAAAAAACAAAAAAAAACAATTAAAGCCAGGCAGTCACAGCTATGATAAAATATACAGTGGAAGCACAAAAAGAAATAGTTCATGACAATATATGCCTTTGAATACAAAGGCAATGGTCAAATCAGTTCAAATTACATAATAGAAGAAAAATATATGTAACATTAGAAACAATATAGCTAAAGATATGATACATTACACAGAATGCCACATGAAATGGCAGAGTAGTTGACTACACAAAATAATAGTTTGTGAATACATTCATACACTCGTGTTCAAGTACAGAATGTCTTGGGATACAAATGATACGACAAGCAGCATGCCATGTCAAATGGCTGCAAGCAAGGAGACAAGACAAAGAAGTTCATAAATGCCTTGGAATACAGAAGCAATAGACCTACAACTAAAAGTAGATGATCACACATGGTAAAATTAATGTAAAATACATTAGTACATAAATCAGAACCGAACATGACAAGGACAAATATGTTAAATCACAAAGACAAAAGTTAATTAAACTCAATGAGACTGCGTTGCTATGTAAAATTTCTCAACTGTTCGCTTTCTTGGTTCTCAGATGCTCCAAGAGTTGTGCAGTCAGCTTCTTCACCCTTGGGTCCAACTCGGACCTCCTGGGAGCCTTGGGTCCTCTCTTGTGGCCACTTGGGTTTATGAGAAGCACCATCCTTTGAAGAAATTCCATAAAGCCTCGGCAGCAATCATGATAACGATAATTGAACACGTAGTAGGACAGAAAAAAATAGAAAAAGCCATCCAACACATCAAGTCTTCTGAAAACAATTTCGCCTTCTAAAACAACAAGCGCTGTGGCATCCTCACTGAACATATCTCCTGAAACAAAAAAGACAAAAACATTTAGAAGGTTTGCATGGAATGGGAAGAAAATTTCAGAAGGGTGAAAATTTAAGATGGGCAAAATACCTTTGATGAGAAGAAGTGGTCTGTCTACTAATGCATGCTGTGTTTCAATTTCTGCATCTGTAGCAAACTCCTGAAATATTTAAAAAAAAAATTAACAAAAAATATGTACTTTTAGAGTGCAGATGAGCAAAGTAGAATAAAAACTTGAAAATGGAATTCGGTTAACTTACATCAATTTCTTTGAACACATATTTTGGATCCTCCTTGAAATAGTGGAGAACGCATGGGAACAATGAAAGAATTCTCGGTGTGTCGAGCCTCATGTTCAGGGCGGCCTCATCACCTCTCTCCAAAGCAGCTTCAGCCCGTTCAAAAAATTTCCTTGTGGCCACATTCACTTTCTTTGCCAAGAGATTGAACTTAAACAAATTATAGAGAGGCAAACCCTTTGAAGCTAAACTACTCTCCCACACCTGGTCGACTGGTTTTCCCAGGAGTGTGCGGGCATGCTGAAGAAAGTAGACTCGGTTGCTCAAATGACTCCAATCTTCAAGTACTGGTTTCAGAGCCCCTCTTCTTCTGTTGATGGCCCTCCTTTGAGTGGGGTAGGTGCACTTCATCAGAGCCTCAATTTCATCTTTGTCATGCGATTTCAGCAGGTTCAGGCGGTGGGTTTCCTGGGTTTCATTATCCTCATCGTTTGGTAGTTCAGGCTCCCATGCCACACAGCCATACGAATCATGCTTCTCACTCAGTTCATACACCCACAGCTCTCCACGAACATCATCTGCATTCTCATTATTGTTTTGCTCCTCGCCTTGTCTTCTCCGCTTCCTCATCAGGTGTTGAGGCTTGATGGTGTTAATCCTTTCATACAGTCTATTTAAAAGTGAAACTCTACCATCCGACATTACTTTGCCATCAGCATCTAGTATCTCAAAAGCCTTTGGATAACGCAAACAAATTGACTTTGAGAACCGGTCACAAGTTGTTCGGGAGTAATCGGAATTGGTGCTCATGTAGTTAGCGACAGAATGGAGAACAAGTTTTTGCTCCATAGGAGAGAGTCTGTGCTGGGCCTCCAATTTTTCCTCGAAGTCCTTAATCGTGTGAATTGGAAATGATAGCAAAGGCCTTGATGGAGTCGTTTGATTGAAACCTGAAAAAGACAAAACAAAAATGAATCAACCTGCATTGGAAAAAGTATGAAATGTAATGTTTAAAGTAATAATTTGGGCTGATTAACAAATTAGACTCACTTGAAAAAGGTTGGGTCCCTAAAGGCATCTCACGAGGCTGCTGAGGTGATGGCTGAAGAGGTGTTAGCTGCACTGGTGTCTGTGGCAGCTGCTGAGGGGTTCCTCCAGAGTAAGAAATGTTGGAGGGCAGCAACGTTAAATCCGTGTCAGGTGGTAATGCCTGCAGCAGCTCATCCTCATCGATTTCAGCCCCATTACGAGCAAGGACAATCTGGAAAAAGATAAAATTATCCAGTTAAAGACAAATGGGAACTGTTTTTAAAAAAGGAAATTGAAAAGAGGTACAACAACAATGATAAATTTCAACTGAAGGAAAAACAATAAAAGTGAAGATGACAATGAAGAAACTCACTTTGAAATCTCCTCCATCCAGGTGCATTTTGAGCATAGCAGCAGCAATAACAGCATTGACCGTGTCTTTACACACAAGAACACGGCAAGTGTTGGTGTGGTTTGCTACTGTAAAAAGTGGCATATTGGAGACAACCTGGAGGCAAGAGAGAAAAGAAATGTTTTAGGACAGGGACAGACACACAAAAGAAATTAAAATAGACACAGTATGCAATAGAGTTGAACATAAAGACCAGGGACAGACACAACACAATAAATTAAAATAGACACAGTATGCTATTCAGATTTATGACAAACACCACACAAATACAGGGGCAAAGATAAAAATGAAATGAAGGTAAGCAATAAATTTGAGACCAGACCTAAATAATGCAGAGCAACTTACCAAATGTCCATGAGAAGGATGCAAATCATCTCACTTCAACTTAACAGAATTTGAATAAATATTACAACATCTCACATGAGACCAGTCCATGCTTTAGTTTCACTTTCTGCACACAATTAATAGTGTACACATAAAGAGGCTCTCTGGAGAGGATGTTGTCAAGAAGAACGCACTCATACCCTATGGGTTCCTGTAACTCAAAGAGGCGTAGAGACTGACTGTACTCTGTCCGGAGCTTTTCAACAACAAAGTAAGGCTTCTCACAGTTGTCAATTAGAATAAGTACAATTCTTCCCATAATAACATTGTACTGATGTGCTTCTTGTTGCAAAACTAGGACTTGTCCTCTTTTGTACTCCACCCCCTTTAGAACCACTTTCACACACTCCGTCACATGTCCAGGTTCAAGGCCAGCATCGCTCACAGCTTTTTGTATCTCTGCAGCATACATAAAAGGACAGAAATCCATTTGATCCCCAACTTCAAAGTCAAGTTTCCTAGAACCAGACATTCTCCTCAACACTTGAAATAACTGGTGCTTTTCAGAGAGAGACAAAGTTACATTCTTATAACACCCCAGAACTCTCATGATTGCTTTAAAAAATGTATGCTTTGATTCAAAGCGGAGAGACCAATTCTTCAAGTTAACTCCTAGTTCGAACACCAGATGGCCGTAATGATACAGGTAGTGATGTTTCGGCTTCAGACGATGATAAGGGAATGAAGAAACTCTGAGACACAAATAGTCATGGATGACCGCTTGCAAATGGGCAACAAATGAGGTGTGAATTTCTGGAGCAACAGTAATTTCCACAATTTCTGTTAGTTTCAAGAGAGCAATCCATACATCATCTGTTTTATCTTGAATCTTGTCACCCACCAACAAAGGGTATAAACGTAAAAAAGTAATGACCTGCCATGCTCCTCCAGGAATCTTTTTAGACTTTTCTGTGGGGCAAACTGGACGGTCTCTGATGTCCGATGGTGAATACTTGAAGGAGTCCATTCTTTGTTGAAGGTATTCATATGTGAACCACTTCTTAGTTTTAACAAAATAATCAGTAAACAGCTTGAGATCTAGAGCAGCGACCCCTTCAGCAATGTCATGACCAAGGCAGGGACTCAGACCAGGAGAGCAAACATGAAATGATTTAAGCTTGTTGAAGACTGAATCAAACTTGATACCCTCTTCACTGGATTTAGACGGAGGCTTTCTTAAAAGAGCTTCTTTGTACTTTTCTACAGTCCTCTTGGGGAAAGAGCGGTCAACATAATAATTTGAAAATACCTCATCGTCATCATCAGAATCATGAGAATCCTCACTCTCAGTATCGCAGCTGTCATCTGTCTCCCCACCACTCTCTTCATCAGAACTATTTTCACTCTCACGCTCACTCTCATCAGCCTCCCCTTCTGTGTCACATTCACGATCCACTACCTCAGCATCCTCAAAATTGTTTAAGTTCTGCCTATGAATGAGACAGTATCTACAAAAATAGTGAGACTTACTAAAGTTCTCAACAAATCCTCCAAGACCATGATGGCCAAGGTTGTCACCCGCTATAAAAGCAACACCAGCTTTCACAAATTGACCAGGGTTTACCTCGACTCCAACATCCTCAAGTTTCTTGAGATCTGTAACAATTCGACCAAACACTTTCTCAGCTTTAAAAAACTTCCTCCTGCACAAGGCAACAAGCTGAATATTGTCTGTGTTGGAGCGAATGTGATGAGGCAGATTACCAAGAGAGTAGTAGACGGCAACCAATTTGTACTTGCTTTTTGCTGCACCAAGTGGGTTCACCACTTCAACATCATCTTGATATAAAATAAGTCTTATAGCAGAAGGATTGTCTTGGAAGAATTTGTTCTCTTTAAAGACAGAACCATCAGTGAAATCAGCAAAAACAGAACTGTCAGTGCTTGACCCATCAACAAAACGAGACACTAAATCTTTGTCTTTCAAGAGAGCCTTAATGGACTCTTCAATGGGCACATAATGGAAATGCTGATGTTTTCCATCGGCAAGTTTAATCTGGATGGGTTTCACGTATCCTAAAGAGTCATGATAAAATGCTTTTCTTTTATAATTAGACCTCAGTTCATGGTTGGCTTCTGAAAATGGATTGTTAGCAGATATCTTTGACAATACTTCCTTTATATTGCTTTCAGATATATTCAAATCTACCAAAATTTGATTCAATTCGTGCAAAATGATTTCAGAGCGAAGCTTGTCAATGATGTTGAGTTCTGTCACAATAAATTGCACTGTTGATGCCGGCACATGAAGTTGCGTTTCCAACTTTAAATAAAATGAAGCAAGATTATTAGCAAAAAGAGACTTATCACTTTCAGGAAAAGTTTCTGGCCGTATCAAGCCGGAGTCAGAACGAGCATCTTGAGTGATGTAGAGATTGTCTTCAGGAGGTACAAAGTCAAAGGCAAGAGCATTACAGCCATAAGGGGAAGCACTAAAATCAGATGATGGAGTAACACGAGAAGTTGATGGTCTCAGCACTTCATCTTGATGTCTTCTAAATTTGTGACATCTGAACGATGCAGCTGAGGCATACACGTTAGAACAGTTGGGATAAGGGCATGGCACACGTTTCCCCTCACCAAAGTGAATATTTAAATGCTTCATGTACTCAGTAATGCACTCAAAAAGTTTCTTGCAAGTAGAAATGGTGCAAATAAATTGTGCAAACTCATTGGTCATCAACGGCTGGTTATTCAAGGGCTGTCTTGTTTTAAAATTGTGCACACGTATAAGATGCATCCTGAAAGACTTGTCAGTTCTAAAAGCTTCTCTGCACTCTTCAAAGCCGCAATGAACCAATCCATTGTTCACACTAATATGAAATTTCACGTGCTCCAAATGAGATTTGACGTCAAGGGATGTGAATGAGCAGTAACGGCAATGAAATACCATGACCACTGAAAGAATGGAAAAACAAAAATTAGTAACGCTCATGCTAGGAGAAAGGTTAATAAGGAATGGTCGAGGCTAGCGAAACACATAACCATCACAACAACAGCCTAACCTTCAACATGTATAGGAGTTAAAATGCTATGGGTACAAGGGATGACAAAATGCAGCCAAAAAGGAGTAAGATAACAAAATAGTAAAGGGTTTGGAGGCCACAAAAGGTCAATCCCAGGCGAATGCACCACCAGGATTTAACCGTGACAAGAAGGAATCGGGTATGGCAGGGAATGTGGTTTCGATTTAGCATGACAACAGACGAATTTAAATTCTCAATAAATGAGAGGTTATTCAAGGCATTTCCGAGAATCGATAAGAATTTGGAACGTTTAGACAGGCTAGAATTTCGCCTCAGCTACAGATGCTGATAAAAACGGAAACTCACCAATCAAAGTCAAGAAATATCAACGACGTCAGGGCACTGGTGTTCAGAGAAGAGTGGAGAAGTCTGCGACCGCGTGGCGGCTAGAGGCGAGTGGAGTGGAGTGATGGAGCCTCGGAAGGGAGGAGAAAGGGGGGAGGGGGATTTGAGTTTCAACTTGCGGTTCTGCCCGCCGTCGTGGCCGTCGTTCAAACCCCGCCGCGGCCCGGCCCAGCTCGGTCCAGTCAGGCAGTGCAGTCAACAGGCGCCTGCAAGGTAGGCTCGCCCGGCTAGCAGCCGTACGCTGCGGGCCTACCTACCCGAAGCCTGACAGGCGCTCCGCTGCCCGTGTTTTTTTTTTTTGTTTTGGAGGGGCACATGTAGCGAAAACCCAATACAAATCTGATAATTCCTATACATGTATAGGAAAAATTGGAATCCCTATACACGTTCAGGAATTTTCCTATACATTTTCGTCCCGTATGGCCAAAAACCTACACAAATCGGAATATTCCTATACATGTATCGGAATTTCCACTTTTCCTATACATGTATAGGAATTTCGCCATACCTCTGTATGGCAAAATTCCGATCATTTTTTACAGTGCATGTCCACTGCAGGGGCAGAAAAAATCAAGCTTCTGGACGCTACACTTTTCGTTAGGAAAGTCACTATTTCCCCGTCTGTGCTTCTCGCACACGCACAGGCCCTAGAAAAGGCCCCTGCCAAATACGCAGTCAACCGTGTCGACATTCGAACAGTCACTATCGGACAGGGACTCCGTGATAAAAATATTGATAATCTGTTTTTGAATCAGTTACCCCAAAGAATTGTTATGGGCTTCGTTGACAATCGTAGCTATAACGGCGATTTTTTAAGGAACGGATTCAATTTTCAACACTTCAATTTAAATTATCTAAGTCTTATGGTGGACGGGCACCCTGTGCCCACACAGCCTTTGACCCCTGATTTCCCGAACGGACTATACATGGAATCATACAACACATTGTTTTGTGGAACAGGCGCTCATTGGAAAGACGAAGGGAATCAAATCAAATACGAAGATTACCCCAGGGGCTTGACGCTTTTCGCATTCGATTTGTCACCCGACCTGTCCGCTAGTGAGCCACACTGGAATTTACAGAAACAGGGCACACTGCGACTTGAGGTTAAGTTCGGCGAGGCCCTAGCCCAGCCCATAAACTGCATTATTTACGCTGAATTTCAGAACTTAATTGAAATCGATAAAAATCGAAACGTTGTTGTGGATTACAACGTCTAAAAAAAATGGATGGACACACCCTAGAAAACTTAATGAAGAAAGACAAACACGTGGCGCCCTTCTTTGAAGGCGTTTTCGCTGCAGACACACTCCCACGCAGACTCCATAAGCGCCCCGCCCTACTCATATGTAACACAGACCCCCTGTGTAAGCCAGGCCAACATTGGATTGCATTTTACATCGATAAAAACGGCGAGGGTGAGTACTGGGATTCGTACGGCCTCCCACCAGTGGTGAAACTCCACAGAAAATTTTTAGACCGACTCTGCCGAAAATGGACGTACAATCCAACGAGTTTGCAAGACATCGACTCGAATGTATGTGGACAGTACTGTGTCATGTACTTGGTACATCGAGCACACGGTATTTCGCTACGTTCATTTGTCAAAACGTGTTTTACTGATAATCCAAAAATAAATGATCAACGGGTACGAACCATGTTTAAAAGCATGTTCGCACACAAATGCAAATGCATTTTACCTAGTGATTCACATTCGCAAAAGAGTTGTGAACGGAAAAAATAAAAAAAATAAAAAAATTTTAAAAAATAATTTTTTTAAAAAAAAATTTAAAAAAAATTTAAAAACATTTTAAAAAAATTAAAAAAATTTAAAAAAATTAAAAAATTTAAAAAAATTATAAAAGTTTTTTTCAAACACAAAAAATAATAATAAAACATAAAGGAACTGACACAAAAGAGAAATTTGTGTTGGTTAAGGTGGTACCTCCACAGCGCATGCTTAGTACAAATAGTGTCCGTAAAGGGTGCGCCACAGTCGCGGCGCAGCGGCATAAAAGGGCAAGCGCTCCAGTCACACGCATCAGTATGTGTTCGTCAGTCGTCACGATGGAATCGCTCCGCTTCATGCTCAACTACTGGAACCAGAAAGAACTGGTTGCCTCGCAGGCCACAGATTCAGTGCAGATCTGGAAAAAAGGTCTTCTCCAAGACGAGTACAGTCTTGATGAGATCGAGGAGTTCTACCTGGAAAAGGAGTGGCTGGTCCCCAAAATAACCGCCCACCTCACAGGCAAAACTCAGGACTACCTCGGCCATTATGACCGCTTGCAGTCCCATCTCATTCATTACATAATGCTGCGCGACAAGCCTTTCATTCTCGTTGAGAGAGATGCTAACTTCAAGGAGGTGGATGGTGTCCCCCAATTCTCTCAGGTCTATTTTGGGTTAACGGCTTGGACGTCCATCCTGAAATTAGGCATGACTGTGTTCGAAGTTTTCACCCCCTTAGACGATTTACTCGAGTGCTGTTGAGTTCACCCATCGTAAGATAAGGCGCACGGGAGACAGCAAGCAGGCCCGCCCCGCCAGCAGTCGCGCGGGTGACCTGGGGACAGAGCGCAGCGGGTTGCCTATCCACCAGGCGCTCCGCACTCACAAGCGCACAGTGGGTTGCCCTTGGTTCCAGGCAGTCAGGTGACTGGGGGGCCTCACAGGGTAGGTGAGACTCACCCCTTGGGTTAAGTTAGGTTAAAGCTCGCATCGTAACCTCGCCCAGAAAAAAATAGACAAAAAAATTGACAAAATTTTTTTAAAAAATAAAAGTGACCCTCTTTTTGACCTTGCCGAAGGGTAGGTCAGGACAGGTGACCTGGGGGTGCCAATATGGCGCTGGGTGACCTGGGGGTACCCTTACTACTACCGACAGGCCAGTCCCAAAAACAGGCTTTTTAGCCATTTTCTACGCAAAAATGCATCCTTGTGCTGGTTTCCCAAGGCCTCAACTATCTTTATAAATCGGCGTCACAAATCGAGCTGAAACTATGCAGGATCAACAGGCGAGGCCTTGAAGCTTCAATTTCTGCTTATTTTGATGCGAAAATGCGAATGTGTGCTTTAGGCACTGGTTTCTAGTCAATAGATTCACCTTTGTAAGTAGTCGTTTCAAATCAAGCCGAAACAATACGGTATCAGCAGGCCAGGCCCAAAAATGCGCTTTTCAGCCCATCTCTAAAAGAAAATGCGACTTTCTGTGTGAAGCACTTGTGTCTTGTGGATTGAATTGTTTTTTTTTAAGTCATTGTCACATATCGAGCTAAAGCTGAGCGATATCACGATGCTTGGTCTTAAATTATGCTCGTTGGCATAAATCAATGCAAAAATAAGATGTTGTGTTTCGGCTCGTCATATCTTGTGACTCGAGAATACTCTTACAGTGTTTCTGTTTCTAATCGAGCTAAAACCGTGGACAATCACGACGAAAGGCCAAGAAGCACTAACTGCTGCTTATTTTATTCGAAAATGCGACTTTGTTTTGCAGGCTTCTGAGTCTCGTTATAAACATTATCTTTTGTAGTCTCTCGCAGCAATCTAGCTTAGACTATACGGGACCAACACGCATGGCCCAAAAACACGCTTTTTAGCTTATTACTATCTGAAAATGCGACTCTGTGTTTGAGGCACTAGTTTCTTGTGATAAACGATATTCTTTTGTGGTCTCTGTCACCAATCGAGCTGCCACTGTGCGGGACCATCAGGCCAGTCCAAACAACACGCCTTTAAGCTTATATCTATCTGAAAATGCGACTTTGTGTTTGAGGCACTGGTTTCTTGTGATAAATGATAAACTTTTCTAGACTCTGTAACCAATCGAGCTAACACTGTGCGGCACCATCAGGCCAGTCCAAAAAACACGCCTTTTAGCTTATTTCTATCTGAAATGCGTCTTTGTGGTTGAGGCAACTAGGTGTTGCAAAGCCAGGATAATCAGGATAATCTTTTGTAGTCTCCGTCACCAATCGATCTAAAACAATGCGGGACCAACAGGCCAGTCCGAAAAACATGCTCGTTAGCTTATTTCTTTGCGAAGATGCGTTTTTGTGGTTGAGGCACCTGTTTCTTTTGACATAAATTACCTTCGCAAGTTGTTGTCACCAATCGAGCTGCAACTATGCGGGATCAACAGGTGACGCCATAAACTTTGAATTTCTGCTTATTTCGATGCGAAAATGCGACTTTGTGTTCTAGGCACTGGTTCTTTAAGACAAGATTTATCTTAGCAAGTAGGTGTTACAAATGAAGCCGAAACTATGCGGGATCAACAGGCCAGGTCTAAAAAGACGCTTTTCAGCTCATTGCTAAAGGAAAATGCGACATTGTGTTCGAGGCCCTCGTGTCTTGTAGTTTAAAATGTCTTTTACAGTCAGTGTCACAAATCGAGCTCAAACTGTGCGTTATCACTATGCTTGGTCTTAAAATATGGTTTTTGGCATGAATCAATACGAAAATGCGATTTTGTGTTGATGCACGTGCGTCTTGTGATTAACGATTACATTTGTAGTCTATTACACCAATTAAGGTTAAACTATGCGGGGCCGACAAGCCAGGCCAAAAAACACGCCTTTGAGCTTATTTCTAGGACAAAATTCGTCTTTGTGGTAGAGGCACTTGAATCATGTGACATGAATTATCGTTATAAATCGGTGTCGCCAATTAAGCTGAAACTATGCAGGACCGACAGGCCAGTCCCAAAAACAGGCTTTTTAGCCATTTTCTACGCAAAAATGCATCCTTGTGCTGGTTTCCCAAGGCCGCAACTATCTTTATAAATCGGCGTCACAAATCGAGCTGAAACTATGCAGGATCAACAGGCGAGGCCTTGAAGCTTCAATTTCTGCTTATTTTGATGCGAAAATGCGAATGTGTGCTTAAGGCACTGGTTTCTTGTCACTAGATTCACCTTTGTAAGTAGTCGTTTCAAATCAAGCCGAAATAATACGGTATCAGCAGGCCAGGCCCAAAAATGCGCTTTTCAGCCCATCTCTAAAAGAAAATGCGACTTTCTGTGTGAAGCACTTGTGTCTTGTGGATTGAATTGTTTTTTTTAAGTCAGTGTCACATATCGAGCTAAAGCTGAGCGATATCACGATGCTTGGTCTTAAATTATGTTCGTTGGCATAAATCAATGCAAAAATAAGATGTTGTGTTTCGGCTCGTCATATCTTGTGACTCGAGAATACTCTTACAGAGTTTCTGTTTCTAATCGAGCTGAAACTGTGGACAATCACGACGAAAGGCCAAGAAACACTAACTGCTGCTTATTTTATTCGAAAATGCGACTTTGTTTTGCAGGCTTCTGAGTCTCGTTACAAACATTATCTTTTGTAGTCTCTCGCAGCAATCAAGCTTAGACTATACGGGACCAACACGCATGGCCCAAAAACACGCTTTTTAGCTTATTTCTATTTGAAAAGGCGACTCTGTGTTTGAGGCACTGGTTTCTTGTGATAAACGATAATCTTTTATAGTCTCTGTCATTAATCGAGCTGCCACTGTGCGGGACCATCAGGCCAGTCCAAAAAACACGCCTCTAAGCTTCTTTCTATCTGAAAATGCGACTTTGTGTTTGAGGCACTGGTTTCTTGTGATAAATGATAAACTTTTCTAGACTCTGTCACCAATCGAGCTACCACTGTGCGGCACTATCAGGCCAGTCCAAAAAACACGCCTTTTAGCTTATTTCTATCTGAAATGCGTCTTTGTGGTTGAGGCAACTAGGTGTTGCAAAGCCAGGATAATCAGGATAATCTCTTGTAGTCTCCGTCACCAATCGATCTAAAACAATGCGGGACCAACAGGCCAGTCCGAAAAACAAGCTCGTTAGCTTATTTCTTTGCGAAGATGCGTTTTTGTGGTTGAGGCACCTGTTTCTTTTGACATAAATTACCTTCGCAAGTTGTTGTCACCAATCGAGCTGCAACTATGCGGGATCAACAGGTGACGCCATAAACTTTGAATTTCTGCTTATTTCGATGCGAAAATGCGACTTTGTGTTCTAGGCACTGGTTCTTTAAGACAAGATTTATCTTAGCAAGTAGGTGATACAAATGAAGCCGAAACTATGCAGGATCAACAGGCCAGGCCTAAAAAGACGCTTTTCAGCTCATTGCTAAAGGAAAATGCGACATTGTGTTCGAGGCACTCGTGTCTTGTAGTTTAAAATGTCTTTTACAGTCAGTGTCACAAATCGAGCTCAAACTGTGCGTTATCACTATGCTTGGTCTTAAAATATGGTTTTTGGCATGAATCAATACGAAAATGCGATTTTGTGTTGATGCACGTGCGGCTTGTGATTAACGATTACATTTGTAGTCGTTCACACCAATTAAGCTTAAACTATGCGGGGCCGACAAGCTAGGCCAAAAAACACGCCTTAGAGCTTATTTCTAGGACAAAATTCGTCTTTGTGGTAGAGGCACTTGAATCTTGTGACATGAATTATCGTTATAAATCGGTGTCGCCAATGAAGCTGAAACTATGCAGGACCGACAGGCCAGTCCCAAAAACAGGCTTTTTAGCCATTTTCTACGCAAAAATGCATCCTTGTGCTGGTTTCCCAAGGCCTCAACTATCTTTATAAATCGGCGTCACAAATCGAGCTGAAACTATGCAGGATCAACAGGCGAGGCCTTCAAGCTTCAATTTCTGCTTATTTTGATGCGAAAATGCGAATGTGTGCTTTAGGCACTGGTTTCTTGTCAAAAGATTCACCTTTGTAAGTAGTCGTTTCAAATCAAGCCGAAACAATACGGTATCAGCAGGCCAGGCCCAAAAATGCGCTTTTCAGCCCATCTCTAAAAGAAAATGCGACTTTCTGTGTGAAGCACTTGTGTCTTGTGGATTGAATTGTTTTTTTTTAAGTCATTGTCACATATCGAGCTAAAGCTGAGCGATATCACGATGCTTGGTCTTAAATTATGCTCGTTGGCATAAATCAATGCAAAAATAAGATGTTGTGTTTCGGCTCGTCATATCTTGTGACTCGAGAATACTCTTACAGAGTTTCTGTTTCTAATCGAGCTAAAACCGTGGACAATCACGACGAAAGGCCAAGAAGCACTAACTGCTGCTTATTTTATTCGAAAATGCGACTTTGTTTTGCAGGCTTCTGAGTCTCGTTATAAACATTATCTTTTGTAGTCTCTCGCAGCAATCTAGCTTAGACTATACGGGACCAACACGCATGGCCCAAAAACACGCTTTTTAGCTTATTTCTATCTGAAAATGCGACTCTGTGTTTGAGGCACTAGTTTCTTGTGATAAACGATATTCTTTTGTGGTCTCTGTCACCAATCGAGCTGCCACTGTGCGGGACCATCAGGCCAGTCCAAACAACACGCCTTTAAGCTTATATCTATCTGAAAATGCGACTTTGTGTTTGAGGCACTGGTTTCTTGTGATAAATGATAAACTCTTCTAGACTCTGTCACCAATCGAGCTAACACTGTGCGGCACCATCAGGCCAGTCCAAAAAACACGCCTTTTAGCTTATTTCTATCTGAAATGCGTCTTTGTGGTTGAGGCAACTAGGTGTTGCAAAGCCAGGATAATCAGGATAATCTTTTGTAGTCTCCGTCACCAATCGATCTAAAACAATGCGGGACCAACAGGCCAGTCCGAAAAACATGCTCGTTAGCTTATTTCTTTGCGAAGATGCGTTTTTGTGGTTGAGGCACCTGTTTCTTTTGACATAAATTACCTTCGCAAGTTGTTGTCACCAATCGAGCTGCAACTATGCGGGATCAACAGGTGACGCCATAAACTTTGAATTTCTGCTTATTTCGATGCGAAAATGCGACTTTGTGTTCTAGGCACTGGTTCTTTAAGACAAGATTTATCTTAGCAAGTAGGTGTTACAAATGAAGCCGAAACTATGCGGGATCAACAGGCCAGGCCTAAAAAGACGCTTTTCAGCTCATTGCTAAAGGAAAATGCGACATTGTGTTCGAGGCCCTCCTGTCTTGTAGTTTAAAATGTCTTTTACAGTCAGTGTCACAAATCGAGCTCAAACTGTGCGTTATCACTATGCTTGGTCTTAAAATATGGTTTTTGGCATGAATCAATACGAAAATGCGATTTTGTGTTGATGCACGTGCGTCTTGTGATTAACGATTACATTTGTAGTCTATTACACCAATTAAGCTTAAACTATGCGGGGCCGACAAGCCAGGCAAAAAAACACGCTTTTGAGCTTATTTCTAGGACAAAATTCGTCTTTGTGGTAGAGGCACTTGAATCTTGTGACATGAATTATCGATATAAATCGGTGTCGCCAATGAAGCTGAAACTATGCAGGACCGACAGGCCAGTCCCAAAAACAGGCTTTTTAGCCATTTTCTACGCAAAAATGCATCCTTGTGCTGGTTTCCCAAGGCCGCAACTATCTTTATAAATCGGCATCACAAATCGAGCTGACACTATGCAGGATCAACAGGCGAGGCCTTGAAGCTTCAATTTCTGCTTATTTTGATGTGAAAATGCGAATGTGTGCTTTAGGCACTGGTTTCTTGTCACTAGATTCACCTTTGTAAGTAGTCGTTACAAATCAAGCCGAAACAATACGGGATCAGCAGGCCAGGCCCAAAAATGCGCTTTTC
This sequence comes from Stenchaetothrips biformis, assembly GCA_030522485.1. Taxonomy (NCBI): domain Eukaryota; kingdom Metazoa; phylum Arthropoda; class Insecta; order Thysanoptera; family Thripidae; genus Stenchaetothrips; species Stenchaetothrips biformis. The sequence goes on along the minus strand of CM060088.1, from coordinate 20,216,273 downwards.
AGCCTATCTCTGAAATAAAATGCGACTTTCTGTGAGAAGCACTTGTGTCTTGTGGATTGAATTGTTTTTTTTTAAGTCAGTGTCACATATCGAGCTAAAGCTGAGCGATATTACGATGCGTGGTTTTTAAATTATGCTCGTTGGCATAAATCAATGCAAAAATAAGATGTTGTGTTTCGGCTCGTCATATCTTGTGACTCGAGAATACTCTTACAGAGTTTCTGTTTCGTGTCGAGCTAAAACTGTGGACAATCACGACGAAAGGCCAAGGAACACTAACTGCTGCTTATTTTATTCGCAAGTGCGACTTTGTTTTGCAGGCTTCTGAGTCTCGTTATAAACATTATCTTTTGTAGTCTCTCGCAGCAATCAAGCTTAGACTATACGGGACCTTCACGCATGGCACAAAAACACGCTTTTTAGCTTATTTCTATCTGAAAATGCGACTCTGTGTTTGAGGCACTGGTTTCTTGCAGACCATCAGGCCAGTCCAAAAAACACGCCTCTAAGCTTATTTCTATCTGAAAATGCGACTTTGTGTTTGAGGCACTGGTTTCTTCTGATAAATGATAAACTTTTCTAGACTCTGTCACCAATCGAGCTACCACTGTGCGGCACCATCAGGCCAGTCCAAAAAACACGCCTTTTAGCTTATTTCTATCTGAAATGCGTCTTTGTGGTTGAGGCAACTAGGTGTTGCAAAGCCAGGACAATCAGGATAATCTCTTGTAGTCTCCGTCACCAATCGATCTAAAACAATGCGGGACCAACAGGCCAGTCCGAAAAACATGCTCGTTAGCTTATTTCTTTGCGAAGATGCGTTTTTGTGGTTGAGGCACCTGTTTCTTTTGACATAAATTACCTTCGCAAGTTGTTGTCACCAATCGAGCTGCAACTATGCGGGATCAACAGGTGACGCCATAAACTTTGAATTTCTGCTTATTTCGATGCGAAAATGCGACTTTGTGTTCTAGGCACTGGTTCTTTAAGACAAGATTTATCTTTGCAAGTAGGTGTTACAAATGAAGCCGAAACTATGCGGGATCAACAGGCCAGGCCTAAAAAGACGCTTTTCAGCTCATTGCTAAAGGAAAATGCGACATTGTGTTCGAGGCACTCGTGTCTTGTAGTTTAAAATGTCTTTTACAGTCAGTGTCACAAATCGAGCTCAAACTGTGCGTTATCACTATGCTTGGTCTTAAAATATGGTTTTTGGCATGAATCAATACGAAAATGCGATTTTGTGTTGATGCACGTGCGGCTTGTGATTAACGATTACATTTGTAGTCTATTACACCAATTAAGCTTAAGCTATGCGGGGCCGACAAGCCAGGCCAAAAAACACGCCTTTGAGCTTATTTCTAGGACAAAATTCGTCTTTGTGGTAGAGGCACTTGAATCATGTGACATGAATTATCGTTATAAATCGGTGTCGCCAATCAAGCTGAAACTATGCAGGACCGACAGGCCAGTCCCAAAAACAGGCTTTTTAGCCATTTTCTACGCAAAAATGCATTCTTGTGCTGGTTTCACAAGGCCTTAACTATCTTTATAAATCCGCGTCACAAATCGAGCTGAAACTATGCAGGATCAACAGGCGAGGCCTTTACGCTTCAATTTCTGCTTATTTTGATGCGAAAATGCGAATGTGTGCTTTAGGCACTGGTTTCTTGTCACTGGATTCACCTTTGTAAGTAGTCGTTACAAATCAAGCCGAAACAATACGGGATCAGCAGGCCAGGCCCAAAAATGCGCTTTTCAGCCCATCTCTGAAAGAAAATGCGACTTTCTGTGTGAAGCAGTTGTGTCTTGTAAATTGAATTGTTTTTTTTAAGTCAGTGTCACATATCGAGCTAAAGCTGAGCGTTATCACGATGCTTGGTCTTAAATTATGTTCGTTGGCATAAATCAATGCAAAAATAAGATGTTGTGTTTCGGCTCGTCATATCTTGTGACTCGAGAATACTCTTACAGAGTTTCTGTTTCTAATCGAGCTAAAACTGTGGACAATCACGACGAAAGGCCAAGAAACACTAACTGCTGCTTATTTTATTCGAAAATGCGACTTTGTTTTGCAGGCTTCTGAGTCTCGTTATAAACATTATCTTTTGTAGTCTCTCGCAGCAATCAAGCTTAGACTATACGGGACCAACACGCATGGCCCAAAAACACGCTCTTTAGCTTATTACTATCTGAAAATGCGACTCTGTGTTTGAGGCACTGGTTTCTTGTGATAAACGATAATCTTTTGTAGTCTCTGTCACCAATCGAGCTGCCACTGTGCGGGACCATCAGGCCAGTCCAAACAACACGCCTTTAAGCTTATTTCTATCTGAAAATGCGACTTTGTGTTTGAGGCACTGGTTTCTTCTGATAAATGATAAACTTTTCTAGACTCTGTCACCAATCGAGCTACCACTGTGCGGCACCATCAGGCCAGTCCAAAAAACACGCCTTTTAGCTTATTTCTATCTGAAATGCGTCTTTGTGGTTGAGGCAACTAGGTGTTGCAAAGCCAGGATAATCAGGATAATCTTTTGTAGTCTCCGTCACCAATCGATCTAAAACAATGCGGGACCAACAGGCCAGTCCGAAAAACATGCTCGTTAGCTTATTTCTTTGCGAAGATGCGTTTTTGTGGTTGAGGCACCTGTTTCTTTTGACATAAATTACCTTCGCAAGTTGTTGTCACCAATCGAGCTGCAACTATGCGGGATCAACAGGTGACGCCATAAACTTTGAATTTCTGCTTATTTCGATGCGAAAATGCGACTTTGTGTTCTAGGCACTGGTTCTTTAAGACAAGATTTATCTTTGCAAGTAGGTGTTACAAATGAAGCCGAAACTATGCGGGATCAACAGGCCAGGCCTAAAAAGACGCTTTTCAGCTCATTGCTAAAGGAAAATGCGACATTGTGTTCGAGGCACTCGTGTCTTGTAGTTTAAAATGTCTTTTACAGTCAGTGTCACAAATCGAGCTCAAACTGTGCGTTATCACTATGCTTGGTCTTAAAATATGGTTTTTGGCATGAATCAATACGAAAATGCGATTTTGTGTTGATGCACGTGCGTCTTGTGATTAACGATTACATTTGTAGTCTATTACACCAATTAAGCTTAAACTATGCGGGGCCGACAAGCCAGGCCAAAAAACACGCCTTTGAGCTTATTTCTAGGACAAAATTCGTCTTTGTGGTAGAGGCACTTGAATCATGTGACATGAATTATCGTTATAAATCGGTGTCGCCAATTAAGCTGAAACTATGCAGGACCGACAGGCCAGTCCCAAAAACAGGCTTTTTAGCCATTTTCTACGCAAAAATGCATCCTTGTGCTGGTTTCCCAAGGCCTTAACTATCTTTATAAATCGGCGTCACAAATCGAGCTGAAACTATGCAGGATCAACAGGCGAGGCCTTGAAGCTTCAATTTCTGCTTATTTTGATGCGAAAATGCGAATGTGTGCTTAAGGCACTGGTTTCTTGTCACTAGATTCACCTTTGTAAGTAGTCGTTTCAAATCAAGCCGAAACAATAAGGTATCAGCAGGCCAGGCCCAAAAATGCGCTTTTCAGCCCATCTCTAAAAGAAAATGCGACTTTCTGTGTGAAGCAGTTGTGTCTTGTGGATTGAATTGTTTTTTTTAAGTCAGTGTCACATATCGAGCTAAAGCTGAGCGATATCACGATGCTTGGTCTTAAATTATGTTCGTTGGCATAAATCAATGCAAAAATAAGATGTTGTGTTTCGGCTCGTCATATCTTGTGACTCGAGAATACTCTTACAGAGTTTCTGTTTCTAATCGAGCTAAAACTGTGGACAATCACGACGAAAGGCCAAGAAACACTAACTGCTGCTTATTTTATTCGAAAATGCGACTTTGTTTTGCAGGCTTCTGAGTCTCGTTATAAACATTATCTTTTGTAGTCTCTCGCAGCAATCAAGCTTAGACTATACGGGACCAACACGCATGGCCCAAAAACACGCTTTTTAGCTTATTACTATCTGAAAATGCGACTCTGTGTTTGAGGCACTGGTTTCTTGTGATAAACGATAATCTTTTGTAGTCTCTGTCACCAATCGAGCTGCCACTGTGCGGGACCATCAGGCCAGTCCAAACAACACGCCTTTAAGCTTATTTCTATCTGAAAATGCGACTTTGTGTTTGAGGCACTGGTTTCTTCTGATAAATGATAAACTTTTCTAGACTCTGTCACCAATCGAGCTAACACTGTGCGGCACCATCAGGCCAGTCCAAAAAACACGCCTTTTAGCTTATTTCTATCTGAAATGCGTCTTTGTGGTTGAGGCAACTAGGTGTTGCAAAGCCAGGATAATCAGGATAATCTTTTGTAGTCTCCGTCACCAATCGATCTAAAACAATGCGGGACCAACAGGCCAGTCCGAAAAACATGCTCGTTAGCTTATTTCTTTGCGAAGATGCGTTTTTGTGGTTGAGGCACCTGTTTCTTTTGACATAAATTACCTTCGCAAGTTGTTGTCACCAATCGAGCTGCAACTATGCGGGATCAACAGGTGACGCCATAAACTTTGAATTTCTGCTTATTTCGATGCGAAAATGCGACTTTGTGTTCTAGGCACTGGTTCTTTAAGACAAGATTTATCTTTGCAAGTAGGTGTTACAAATGAAGCCGAAACTATGCGGGATCAACAGGCCAGGCCTAAAAAGACGCTTTTCAGCTCATTGCTAAAGGAAAATGCGACATTGTGTTCGAGGCACTCGTGTCTTGTAGTTTAAAATGTCTTTTACAGTCAGTGTCACAAATCGAGCTCAAACTGTGCGTTATCACTATGCTTGGTCTTAAAATATGGTTTTTGGCATGAATCAATACGAAAATGCGATTTTGTGCTGATGCACGTGCGTCTTGTGATTAACAATTACATTTGTAGTCTATTACACCAATTAAGCTTAAACTATGCGGGGCCGACAAGCCAGGCCAAAAAACACGCCTTTGAGCTTATTTCTAGGACAAAATTCGTCTTTGTGGTAGAGGCATTTGAATCATGTGACATGAATCATCGTTATAAATCGGTGTCGCCAATCAAGCTGAAACTATGCAGGACCGACAGGCCAGTCCCAAAAACAGGCTTTTTAGCCATTTTCTACGCAAAAATGCATCCTTGTGCTGAATTCCCCAGGCCTCAACTATCTTTATAAATCGGCGTCACAAATCGAGCTGAAACTATGCAGGATCAACAGGCGAGGCCTTGAAGCTTTAATTTCTGCTTATTTTGATGCGAAAATGCGAATGTGTGCTTTAGGTTCTGGTTTCTTGTCACTGGATTCACCTTTGTAAGTAGTCGTTACAAATCAAGCCGAAACAATACGGGATCAGCAGGCCAGGCCCAAAAATGCGCTTTTCAGCCCATCTCTGAAAGAAAATGCGACTTTCTGTGTGAAGCAGTTGTGTCATGTGGATTGAATTGTTTTTTTTTAAGTCAGTGTTACATATCGAGCTAAAGCTGAGCGATATCACGATGCTTGGTCTTAAATTATGTTCGTCGGCATAAATCAATGCAAAAATAAGATGTTGTGTTTCGGCTCGTCATATCTTGTGACTCGAGAATACTCTTACAGAGTTTCTGTTTCTAATCGAGCTAAAACCGTGGACAATCACGACGAAAGGCCAAGAAACACTAACTGCTGCTTATTTTATTCGAAAATGCGACTTTGTTTTGCAGGCTTCTGAGTCTCGTTATAAACATTATCTTTTGTAGTCTCTCGCAGCAATCAAGCTTAGACTATACGGGACCAACACGCATGGCCCAAAAACACGCTTTTTAGCTTATTACTATCTGAAAATGCGACTCTGTGTTTGAGGCACTTTGTGTTTGAGTTTCTTGTGATAAACGATATTCTTTTGTGGTCTCTGTCACCAATCGAGCTGCCACTGTGCGGGACCATCAGGCCAGTCCAAACAACACGCCTTTAAGCTTATATCTATCTGAAAATGCGACTTTGTGTTTGAGGCACTGGTTTCTCGTGATAAATGATAAACTTTTCTAGACTCTGTCACCAATCGAGCTAACACTGTGCGGCACCATCAGGCCAGTCCAAAAAACACGCCTTTTAGCTTATTTCTATCTGAAATGCGTCTTTGTGGTTGAGGCAACTAGGTGTTGCAAAGCCAGGATAATCAGGATAATCTTTTGTAGTCTCCGTCACCAATCGATCTAAAACAATGCGGGACCAACAGGCCAGTCCGAAAAACATGCTCGTTAGCTTATTTCTTTGCGAAGATGCGTTTTTGTGGTTGAGGCACCTGTTTCTTTTGACATAAATTACCTTCGCAAGTTGTTGTCACCAATCGAGCTGCAACTATGCGGGATCAACAGGTGACGCCATAAACTTTGAATTTCTGCTTATTTCGATGCGAAAATGCGACTTTGTGTTCTAGGCACTGGTTCTTTAAGACAAGATTTATCTTTGCAAGTAGGTGTTACAAATGAAGCCGAAACTATGCGGGATCAACAGGCCAGGCCTAAAAAGACGCTTTTCAGCTCATTGCTAAAGGAAAATGCGACATTGTGTTCGAGGCACTCGTGTCTTGTAGTTTAAAATGTCTTTTACAGTCAGTGTCACAAATCGAGCTCAAACTGTGCGTTATCACTATGCTTGGTCTTAAAATATGGTTTTTGGCATGAATCAATACGAAAATGCGATTTTGTGTTGATGCACGTGCGTCTTGTGATTAACGATTACATTTGTAGTCTATTACACCAATTAAGGTTAAACTATGCGGGGCCGACAAGCCAGGCCAAAAAACACGCCTTTGAGCTTATTTCTAGGACAAAATTCGTCTTTGTGGTAGAGGCACTTGAATCATGTGACATGAATTATCGTTATAAATCGGTGTCGCCAATTAAGCTGAAACTATGCAGGACCGACAGGCCAGTCCCAAAAACAGGCTTTTTAGCCATTTTCTACGCAAAAATGCATCCTTGTGCTGGTTTCCCAAGGCCGCAACTATCTTTATAAATCGGCGTCACAAATCGAGCTGAAACTATGCAGGATCAACAGGCGAGGCCTTGAAGCTTCAATTTCTGCTTATTTTGATGCGAAAATGCGAATGTGTGCTTAAGGCACTGGTTTCTTGTCACTAGATTCACCTTTGTAAGTAGTCGTTTCAAATCAAGCCGAAACAATAAGGTATCAGCAGGCCAGGCCCAAAAATGCGCTTTTCAGCCCATCTCTAAAAGAAAATGCGACTTTCTGTGTGAAGCAGTTGTGTCTTGTGGATTGAATTGTTTTTTTTTAAGTCAGTGTCACATATCGAGCTAAAGCTGAGCGATATCACGATGCTTGGTCTTAAATTATGTTCGTTGGCATAAATCAATGCAAAAATAAGATGTTGTGTTTCGGCTCGTCATATCTTGTGACTCGAGAATACTCTTACAGAGTTTCTGTTTCTAATCGAGCTAAAACTGTGGACAATCACGACGAAAGGCCAAGAAACACTAACTGCTGCTTATTTTATTCGAAAATGCGACTTTGTTTTGCAGGCTTCTGAGTCTCGTTATAAACATTATCTTTTGTAGTCTCTCGCAGCAATCAAGCTTAGACTATACGGGACCAACACGCATGGCCCAAAAACACGCTTTTTAGCTTATTACTATCTGAAAATGCGACTCTGTGTTTGAGGCACTTTGTGTTTGAGTTTCTTGTGATAAACGATATTCTTTTGTGGTCTCTGTCACCAATCGAGCTGCCACTGTGCGGGACCATCAGGCCAGTCCAAACAACACGCCTTTAAGCTTATATCTATCTGAAAATGCGACTTTGTGTTTGAGGCACTGGTTTCTTCTGATAAATGATAAACTTTTCTAGACTCTGTCACCAATCGAGCTAACACTGTGCGGCACCATCAGGCCAGTCCAAAAAACACGCCTTTTAGCTTATTTCTATCTGAAATGCGTCTTTGTGGTTGAGGCAACTAGGTGTTGCAAAGCCAGGATAATCAGGATAATCTTTTGTAGTCTCCGTCACCAATCGATCTAAAACAATGCGGGACCAACAGGCCAGTCCGAAAAACATGCTCGTTAGCTTATTTCTTTGCGAAGATGCGTTTTTGTGGTTGAGGCACCTGTTTCTTTTGACATAAATTACCTTCGCAAGTTGTTGTCACCAATCGGGGTGCAACTATGCGGGATCAACAGGTGACGCCATAAACTTTGAATTTCTGCTTATTTCGATGCGAAAATGCGACTTTGTGCTCTAGGCACTGGTTCTTTAAGACAAGATTTATCTTTGCAAGTAGGTGTTACAAATGAAGCCGAAACTATGCGGGATCAACAGGCCAGGCCTAAAAAGACGCTTTTCAGCTCATTGCTAAAGGAAAATGCGACATTGTGTTCGAAGCACTCGTGTCTTGTAGTTTAAAATGTCTTTTACAGTCAGTGTCACAAATCGAGCTCAAACTGTGCGTTATCACTATGCTTGGTCTTAAAATATGGTTTTTGGCATGAATCAATACGAAAATGCGATTTTGTGTTGATGCACGTGCGTCTTGTGATTAACGATTACATTTGTAGTCTATTACACCAATTAAGGTTAAACTATGCGGGGCCGACAAGCCAGGCCAAAAAACACGCCTTTGAGCTTATTTCTAGGACAAAATTCGTCTTTGTGGTAGAGGCACTTGAATCATGTGACATGAATTATCGTTATAAATCGGTGTCGCCAATTAAGCTGAAACTATGCAGGACCGACAGGCCAGTCCCAAAAACAGGCTTTTTAGCCATTTTCTACGCAAAAATGCATCCTTGTGCTGGTTTCCCAAGGCCTCAACTATCTTTATAAATCGGCGTCACAAATCGAGCTGAAACTATGTAGGATCAACAGGCGAGGCCTTGAAGCTTCAATTTCTGCTTATTTTGATGCGAAAATGCGAATGTGTGCTTTAGGCACTGGTTTCTTGTCACTAGATTCACCTTTGTAAGTAGTCGTTACAAATCAAGCCGAAACAATACGGGATCAGCAGGCCAGGCCCAAAAATGCGCTTTTCAGCCCATCTCTGAAAGAAAATGCGACTTTCTGTGTGAAGCAGTTGTGTCTTGTGGATTGAATTGTTTTTTTTTAAGTCAGTGTCACATATCGAGCTAAAGCTGAGCGATATCACGATGCTTGGTCTTAAATTATGCTCGTTGGCATAAATCAATGCAAAAATAAGATCTTGTGTTTCGGCTCGTCATATCTTGTGACTCGAGAATACTCTTACAGTTTTCTGTTTCTAATCGAGCTAAAACCGTGAACAATCACGACGAAAGGCCAAGAAACACTAACTGCTGCTTATTTTATTCGAAATCGCGACTTTGTTTTGCAGGCTTCTGAGTCTCGTTATAAACATTATCTTTTGTAGTCTCTCGCAGCAATCTAGCTTAGACTATACGGGACCAACACGCATGGCCCAAAAACACGCTTTTTAGCTTATTTCTATCTGAAAATGCGACTCTGTGTTTGAGGCACTAGTTTCTTGTGATAAACGATAATCTTTTGTGGTCTCTGTCACCAATCGAGCTGCCACTGTGCAGGACCATCAGGCCAGTCCAAAAAACACGCCTTTAAGCTTATTTCTAGGACAAAATCCGTCTTTGTGGTAGAGGCACTTGAATCTTGTGACATGAATTATTGTTGTAAATCGGTGTCGCCAATCAAGCTGAAACTATGCAGGACCGACAGGCCAGTCCCAAAAACAGGCTTCTTAGCCATTTTCTACGCAAAAATGCATCCTTGTGCTGGTTTCCCAAGGCCTCAACTATCTTTATAAATCGGCGTCACAAATCGAGCTGAAACTATGCAGGATCAACAGGCGAGGCCTTTACGCTTCAATTTCTGCTTATTTTGATTCGAAAATGCGAATGTGTGCTTTAGGCACTGGTTTCTTGTCACTAGATTCACCTTTGTAAAGAGTCGTTACAAATCAAGCCGAAACAATACGGGATCAGCAGGCCAGGCCCAAAAATGCGCTTTTCAGCCCATCTTTAAAAGAAAATGTGACTTTCTGTGTGAAGCACTTGTGTCTTGTGGATTGAATTGTTTTTTTTTAAGTCAGTGTCACATATCGAGCTAAAGCTGAGCGATATCACGATGCTTGGTCTTAAATTATGCTCTTTGGCATAAATCAATGCAAAAATAAGATGTTGTGTTTCGGCTCGTCATATCTTGTGACTCGAGAATACTCTTACAGAGTTTCTGTTTCTAATCGAGCTAAAACCGTGGACAATCACGACGAAAGGCCAAGAAACACTTACTGCTGCTTATTTTATTCAAAAATGCGACTTTGTTTTGCAGGCTTCTGGGTCTCGTTATAAACAATATCTTTTGTAGTCTCTCGCAGCAATCAAGCTTAGACTATACGGGACCAACACGCATGGCCCAAAAACACGCTTTTTAGCTTATTTCTATCTGAAAATGCGACTCTGTGTTTGAGGCACTGGTTTCTTGTGATAAACGATAATCTTTTGTAGTCTCTGTCACCAATCGAGCTGCCACTGTGCGGGACCATCAGGCCAGTCCAAAAAACACGCCTTTAAGCTTATTTCTATCTGAAAATGCGACTTTGTGTTCGAGGCACTGGTTTCTTGTGATAAATGATAAACTTTTCTAGACTCTGTCACTAATCGAGCTACCACTGTGCGGCACCATCAGGCCAGTCCAAAAAACACGCCTTTTAGCTTATTTCTATCTGAAATGCGTCTTTGTGGTTGAGGCAACTAGGTGTTGCAAAGCCAGGATAAGCAGGATAATCTTTTGTAGTCTCCGTCACCAATCGATCTAAAACAATGCGGGACCAACAGGCCAGTCCGAAAAACATGCTTGTTAGCTTATTTCTTTGCGAAGATGCGTTTTTGTGGTGGAGGCACCTGTTTCTTTTGACATAAATTACCTTCGCAAGTTATTGTCACCAATCGAGCTGCAACTATGCGGGATCAACAGGTGACGCCATAAACTTTGAATTTCTGCTTATTTCGATGCGAAAATGCGACTTTGTGTTCTAGGCACTGGTTCTTTAAGACAAGATTTATCTTTGCAAGTAGGTGTTACAAATGAAGCCGAAACTATGCGGGATCAACAGGCCAGGCCTAAAAAGACGCTTTTCAGCTCATTGCTAAAGGAAAATGCGACATTGTGTTCGAGGCACTTGTGTCTTGTAGTTTAAAATGTCTTTTACAGTCAGTGTCACAAATCGAGCTCAAACTGTGCGTTATCACTATGCTTGGTCTTAAAATATGGTTTTTTCCATGAATCAATACGAAAATGCGATTTTGTGTTGATGCACGTTAGGGGCCGTCGAGATTACACTGTTTTCGAGTTCGACATCGCAATAGCACTCAAAAGTTTCGTTTTTTAATGCTGAGACCAGATTCGACCTCCGTTTTGCGATCGGACACTTTGTTGATGTCCCTGCCAGCCGTTTTAGTCGAAAAAAAGGAGTTTTTTTCGATTTTCTCCGTTTTTAGGGCTTGGATCGCTCCCCTGCCGGTCGGGAAGCGGTCCGATGGTCGGATGGTCAACGCCAACACCACATCTAAAGTTCTGAGTCGTAAGAAGCTATCGGAACACATGCATATGCATCCCAGATCTCGATAAACGGTTATTTTTTCCTAAAAATCCACGTTTTTTGATGTTTTGGCGGCATTTTTCGATAGTTCCGAGGGCCGCAGACCTTGGTGACATGACCAGTGGTGGTGAAAGGCAGCCCAGAGGTGGCGGACATACAACCCACCCCCAGCCCAGCGCCCGGGAGGCACTGGAAGGGCGAGGGGAGGCGGCGTCGCAATGCTAGAAAAGCTCTAAAATTGGCTGCGACCGCCGCGCTCCCCGTAAATGCAGTATTTGCGTGCAGGTCTTAGCTCAGCGAGTGTTACAGCACACTGGTGAGGTCTGATAGTGCCCTAGGTTGCTGCTGGGCAGTACAACGCTGCGACACTATCAGACCTCACCAGTGTGCTGTAACACTTGCTGAGCTAAGACCTGCACGCAAATACTGCATTTACGGGGAGCGCGGCGGTCGCAGCCAATTTTAGAGCTTTTCTAGCATTGCGACGCCGCCTCCCCTCGCCCTTCCAGTGCCTCCCGGGCGCTGGGCTGGGGGTGGGTTGTAAGTCCGCCACCTCTGGGCTGCCTTTCACCACCACTGGTCATGTCACCAAGGTCTGCGGCCCTCGGAACTATCGAAAAATGCTGCCAAAACATCAAAAAACGTGGATTTTTAGGAAAAAATAACCGTTTATCGAGATCTGGGATGCATATGCATGTGTTCCGATAGCTTCTTACGACTCAGAACTTTAGATTTGGTGTTGGCGTTGACCATCCGACCATTGGACCGCTTCCCGACCGGCAGGGGAGCGATCCAAGCCCTAAAAACGGAGAAAATCGAAAAAAACTCCTTTTTTTCGACTAAAACGGCTGGTAGGGACATCAACAAATTGTCCGATCGCAAAACGGAGGTCGAATCTGGTCTCAGCATTAAAAAACGAAACTTTTGAGTGCTATTGCGATGTCGAACTCGAAAACAGTGTAATCTCGACGGCCCCTAATGCACGTGCGTCTTGTGATTAACGATTACATTTGTAGTCTATTACACCAATTAAGCTTAAACTATGCGGGGCCGACAAGCCAGGCCAAAAAACACGCCTTTGAGCTCATTTCTAGGACAAAATTCGTCTTTGTGGTAGAGGCACTTAAATCTTGTGACATGAATTATCGTTATAAATCGGTGTCGCCAATCAAGCTGAAACTATGCAGGACCGACAGGCCAGCCCCAAAAACAGGCTTTTTAGCCATTTTCTACGCAAAAATGCATCCTTGTGCTGGTTTCCCAAGGCCTCATCTATCTTTATAAATCGGCGTCACAAATCGAGCTGAAACTATGCAGGATCAACAGGCGAGGTCTTTCAGCTTCAATTTCTGCTTATTTTGATGCGAAAATGCGAATGTGTGCTTTAGGCACTGGTTTCTTGTCACTAGATTCACCTTTGTAAGTAGTCGTTACAAATCAAGCCGAAACAATACGGGGTCCGGGTGGCCCTGGTGGTAAACTGGGCCACAATTTTTGGGGGGCCATCACCCCTCCTGGATGGCAGCCGGTGGATAACATCTATGTCACTGTCTTGAAAAGAAATGCTAATTTTCGCAGCGACGTTTGACATGACTTTTTTGAGGTCCTCTCCTGCCACAACTTCTTTTCCACTAATCTCTACATTTCTGTTCCTTGCGTATTGCTCAGTGTCTCTAAGTCTTTTTTGCAGAGTCTTGATGTCTTCCTAACCAAGGCATTTTACGGTTTAACTTAGTTTGAACATCCTTCACACTAAATCCTTATGTACTTTTTTGTACATAGTTATGCACGATTTTGCACATGCGTTGTTATGCATAATATTATACGTTGTTATGCACAATTTACTCATAACTATGAATTAATTATTCGTTGTTGTGCATAATATTATGCAGAAGCTTACGCATGTGCAAAATCGTTCATAATTATGTACAAAAAAGTGCGTAAGGATTTAGTGTGTATACCTGGCTGTCCTTGTGAGGCGACAGGAACAGTAGGGCTCCTTCGACCCACCCCTTCCGGCCGCCGACGTGGCTTATTATGGAGCGGTCATCGAGGCTTGTGGTCCGCCTGCTGTACGACCGGGCATCTTTGTTGATCCAGCCTCGGACCCTTGGCCCGGTGCCGCCCATAAATACCCAGGTCTCGTCCTGGTACTTCTCATCCTGACGGTTGTCGGACGTGTAAATGGCATGGAACCGCATTACATATTGAGGCTGTAGTAGTTGGATGCGGGGCTGCTCCCGCATATAATAGGTTGCATTGTCCAAGACATAGTGAAAACCTAATTTATAGAGAAGCCGGCGCAAGGATTCTGTCCCGCCTCTGAACAGCATGTCCCCCGTGCCCTTGTACTTGGTATTCCTGTAAAAAAAAAAGTCAAGAAAAACTGTGAATATTAGGGTAATATCTGCTGCACTGCGTAACCTTGTGGTTTCCGGGACACCGCCCCTACCCCGACCTCCAAAAAAAAAAAAAGAAGAGCCCTTAGTTAGGCGTGATGGGTGCAAGCCACCTGTATGTAGACCAAAAGTGCGACCTGACGACTCCCCCTAAGACGAAAATGTGGGCACGCGCTCCCCTGTCCCTTTCCCATTGCGGCAAGGCATCCCCGCTTACCTCAAGACCTCCTTCAAAAGTTTGAGGGTCATGTGTCTCTCTGTAAAAGCGAAATCATGAATTAGAGACCCAGTTGTAAATATCAGAATTAATTTGCATCGGAAACACAACAAACTTATACTAGATTTTTTGAAGTCATATATAATTTCCACAATTTGATTTTTGGCGGCGTCGTCCGGTTCGGTGACCGTGCATTTCCTTGCACGTGTCTTCCCTGGAGTTTCGAATTTCACCTTCTGGTGCGCCCTTCTGACGTACTTGTGCAGCGACGCCTGTGAAAACCTCAACGCCTCTGCCGTACGTAAACTGTAACAAATCAGAGCAAACATTACAAACAATACAAAGTGGGAGAGAAAAGGGGGGCGTTACAGCCACACCACACACATACGGTGGCGCGCACCGGGCCACGCCATGATCGCGCGCTCCTGCACCCTCCGAAAAATACGGCACTCTAACGTCAAAAAATAAACAAAGGTTATAATTGAGGTTATTGGAGCGAACCGAAGCTATCTGCGATGATGCGGCCGTACGGGCCGTGAGTGCGCTCCGCGGCGGAGTCGTTCGGCTGCACTGTCGGGGTGCCGACGAGGCGTCGCTGCTGGGCGGTTCAGGGGGCGGAGGGGGAGCCGGGCGGGGGTGTACCAGGTGCCTTGGACTGAGAATTGTTGTCCGCAACAGGGAATGCACCGGTTTGCAGCGCGAGCGAGCGGCGGCGCGGTTCGCGCGTGGCGGTTTCACGTTGCTCTCGGGGCGCGGTGTCGACAGCGATGTTCGAGACCACGGTGGCCGCGGAGGCCAGTGCCGGGGCCGGCAGCAAGGCGTGAAGGGGCGGCCAGTGGGCTCTCAGGGTGGCGACGGCGTGGGTCGTTTGGCCAGGGCGGCGCGTCTGCGCTTTAGGGTGGGGTAGGTCATGCCGTGCACTGGGAGGCGCGTCGGCGCGGCAGGTGGGCGGGCAGGCTGCGCTGACATCAGCCGGGTCCTGTGCGAACACACTCGAGAGCACTGGGTTTACGCGACAAGTCAGACACGCGGTGCTCCTCGATGACGAGGCGGCATTCTTTTGGGCAGGGAGCTCGTCGTCGGGCACATCCCCATGTCTAAGATTCCCGGGTGTCCGGGTCAATTTCGTTAAGGGATTTCCCTTTGTAACGGGAACCCGATGGCTTTGGATCCTGTGTGCTAGAGGGGATCCTCGGAGCTGCGGGATCCCCTGTCCGTACGGGATCCTGCACGTTGCGGGATCCTCTGCGGACAGGATCCTGTAACGAAAATTGGCTGTTGGAACAGGATCCCCTGAATCAGAAAGGACACCTGTGTGGCGACTCCGGATCCCCTGTCCCTAAAAGGAGTACCTGTAAGACGAAAAGGGATCCTTCTTCTTTCTATAGCAATCCAATCAGTCGTACCAAGGAAAAAACACTGAAAAAACGGCAGAAACAGTGCAACTTTTATGTGAGTTTTCATTTTAGAGACATTTTGACATGGTTTCGCATGGTTTGGAAGGTGCTGATGACGGAAATGAAATCCATTATGACCCCTGACCAAAGTGTCAACCACGTAGGGGCTACCCCGTCTAGAATATTCTAATATAATATACTTCAACGATTCATCACGTAGTGCACTACTCATTGCCTCAACGAACCTTAAAACAGCTTGCCGAAGGCAAGCAGGAAGCGCCGCAGGCCAAGGTAGGTGTAACGCCGGGCGTGGATTGTCGAAACTGGCGCAGCATCGCGAAGCCTGTTATTCTGGGGGTTTCACGATAGTAGGCTTCCAGCTGGCTTGTAATATCAAAGCGGCTCTCTGAGCATCTTTGGCACTCAACATTAGGGTGCGTCGTCCAGGGGCGACTTTCGATATCAGAGTTTGAAGACCCCTAGAAAGTTTCATTTTTTTGTGCTGATTTCGGAACTGACCTCGGTTTTTCGATTGGAGGTAATCTTCTTGGTCCTACCGGCCAAAATGTACCAAAAAGCGGCAGTTTCTAAAAAAAATGACCAAAAGGGCGATTTTTCAGGCTCAATTCTGTGTTGAAACGTCCTGGAGTAATTCTGATGGTTGTTGTCGGTGCCAATGGGTATACACAACACAAAAAAAAAATATGAGTGCGAACTGGAACCCACCGAGCGGAAATGCCGGGGCCTGAAAGACAAAAGAATCGTGAAAAAACTCCAAGAAACGAACATTTTTGGCCCTCAAAGACCGCCCAGCGTCCGATTTTCGGTGCCCTATGTGGTCAAAGTGTTGGGTACTATCAAAGACAAGAACGGAAGTTGGGCGGCGGAGGGCTGGGACGCATTTCAGCTGTCGCGCAGCAGCGGGAAACGTTTTTAAGAAAAACTGAAAAAACACCAAAATGCGCCTTTAGGAACTTTTTCGGTTTTTCGCCGGCCCAAAACCCATACTGGTGTTCCTTTTAGGTGACATTCGCCAAAAGCAACAATATAAAAACGAAATTTAAACTGAGGATCAGGTGCGAACGCTGCCTACACCTCAAAAAATATGCAACTTTTTCTTTAAAAAAAAAATGTTGCTTTTGTGGGCCGCTAGCCCGAGTTGTGCTGGTCTTCGCTCAGCAAGCTTTACGCTATGCCTACCCAGGACTCACCACGAGGAGGTGCCTGCACGCCGAGCCCCGCCCACCCGCGGGTGCTATTCAGACTTTACTTTGTGTTAAATTCCTTCTTGCTGCCAAATTTAGGCATGGCTTTCCTGGCCGATGTCTTGGTACTTACTAGGCCGTCCCTCTCCTGCCTGGGTGTGTCAGAGCAGGGCCAACACGTCCAGCGTGCGGGCTGGAATGAAGTCACGGAGCTGGTCGTCGGTCAGACCACGAAGCAGCGGCGGCGGGGTGACGACCACAATGTCCCAGTCAACAAGGTCGCTGTAGTCCTCTGCGGCAAAGTTGATGTCCGAAACAGAGAATCGGCTCGTATCCTGCAGGCGCAGGAGGACGCCAAGCAACACCAACAAGTTCGCCGGTTCTCTGTTCCGGACATCCACTTTGCAGCAGAGGACTACAGCGACCTTGTTGACTGGGACATTGTGGTCGTCACCCCGCCGCCGCTGCTTCGTGGTTTGACCGACGACCAGCTCCGTGACTTCATTCCAGCCCGCACGCTGGACGTGTTGGCCCTGCTCTGACACACCCAGGCAGGAGAGGGACAGCCTAGTAAGTACCAAGACATCGGCCAGGAAAGCCATGCCTAAATTTGGCAGCAAGAAGGACTTCAACACAAAGTAAAGTCTGAATAGCACCTGCGGGTGGGCGGGGCTCGGCGTGCAGGCACCTCCTCGTGGTGAGTCCTGGGTAGGCATAGCGTAAAGCTTGCTGAGCGAAGACCAGCACAACTCGGGCTAACAGCCCACAAAAGCAACATTTTTTTTTTTTTAAGAAAAAGTTGCATATTTTTTGAGGTGTAGGCAGCGTTCGCACCTGATCCTCAGTTTAAATTTCGTTTTTATATTGTTGCTTTTGGCGAATGTCACCTAAAAGGAACACCAGTATGGGTTTTAGGCCGGCGAAAAACCGAAAAAGTTCCTAAAGGCGCATTTTGGTGTTTTTTCAGTTTTTCTTAAAAACGTTTCCCGCTGCTGCGCGACAGCTGAAATGCGTCCCAGCCCTCCGCCGCCCAACTTCCGTTCTTGTCTTTGATAGTACCCAACACTTTGACCGCATAGGGCACCGAAAATCGAACGCTGGGGGGTCTTTGAGGGCCAAAAATATTCATTTCTTGGAGTTTTTTCACGATTCTTTTGTCTTTCAGGCCCCGGCATTTCCGCTCGGTGGGTTCCAGTTCGCACTCATATTTTTTTTTTGTGTTGTGTATACCCATTGGCACCGACAACAACCATCAGAATTACTCCAGGACGTTTCAACACAGAATTGAGCCTGAAAAATCGCCCTTTTGGTCATTTTTTTTAGAAACTGCCGCTTTTTGGTACATTTTGGCCGGTAGGACCAAGAAGATTACCTCCAATCGAAAAACCGAGGTCAGTTCCGAAATCAGCACAAAAAAATGAAACTTTCTAGGGGTCTTCAAACTCTGATATCGAAAGTCGCCTCTGGACGACGCACCCTACTCAACATAGCCTCGATTTCATCGACATCATCTTCAGTAGGGGGCACCTCCTCGTCCACCTCTTCTCTTCCTTCTGTTTCTGATGGATGTTTCTTCTTTTCCAGCCGCACCCACAGCTTCCGGAGGAACAATTTGGCCGCCACTACTTCTGACTCATCCAAACAAGAAAAGTATCTTGGATCAAGAAATATTGTTGCCACAAATCCAGGGTATTCAAAGAGAGATGGAGCCTTTTCTTGACCAGCGAGATTGCTTCTTCCTGTATAAACTTGGCATCTTTCCCTTTCACACATTTTCTCCTCAATTAAACGTGAGAGAGGTGAGTCAATTTTTTTGAGTTTCAATTTACACTCCAACCATATGCCATACATGTCTCCTAATGTAAGTTGTTCTCCTTGCAGCGCTTTTGTTGCAGTCATTGCAGGTTCCAGAGACTCAATAAGCTTCAGAACTCCATCCCACTCTCCAGCCGTAAACAGATCTTCATCTTCAATGAAAGTTTCAATGCGCTTGAGGGACATCAACATATTATAAGAGGTATTCCACCTGGTGGCATTGTCAAGAACTGGTATTGGAAAATGCAACTTCTTCATTTTTTTCCTGTAATTTTCATTTCTTAATTTCTTGGCTACATCTCTTGCTTTTTTGAGGATTTCTAATTCTTCTGGTGATTTCTTCAGGGCATCATCCATAACTGCTAATTGCAATGTATGAGCAGCACACTTCACACTTGACAGCTGCTGGTGCTCACCATCTTCTTCAGAAAATAGGTAAGGGAGGGTGGGGTACAATGGGACACTTTTTTTGGATTCGTTGTATCTCCTCGACCGTTAAAGTTAGAATGTCCGGATGAAGGTCAAATCGTTCCTTGTTTAGTTGTCTTTAATTTTTATCGAGGTTCCATACGTTTTTCCTTCATCGTTGGTCAGAAAAGTCATTTTCTGCAAAGATGTCGCTTGTCCCATTGTGCCCCGGACCGGGGCACAATGGGACAGCCCTGGGGCACAATGGGACACACCGTTTTATGAACTAAAAATGCAGCAGGGGAGCAAAAAAAAATAGTGTAAATGAGATCTTGGCATTTATTAAGAAAAAATGCACCTAAAAATAGTCAAAAACGCATAAAAATTAACCATTACGACACAAATAAAGTTTTACAATTATAAAAACCTAATGTGCCTTAGTTTTTACAAGAAAATAAATAAATTATCACTTGGCTTCTTTAAAAAAGTAAAATAAAAATATAAATACTGAAGCCTTTTGGTTTGCATGTAGAACATAGTGTCAGGTACACTCATAAATACTTAAAAATCACATTATAAGATTATTTAAGAAAAAATCTACTCCTTGAAGGGGACAAGACTTAGATTAACATTAAAGCTTAAATTGTACTGCTGTCGCTTGGTTCCTGCGACGGTTGGCTTTGGCAAAATCATCACAATTGATTTCTTAATATTAACAGTCTCAACTTGTACAGGGTCACATATAAGAAATTTGTCCTTTACCTTTTGGCTCTTTTTAAGCAGACTTACTACAACACAACCATGTTCATCGGGGCTGGAAATCACCTTTCCAATTTTGAAGCTAACCTCTTGCTTTTTCTTGTTACCCGTTGGTGTGCGTATTTTCAGTAACACGTAGTCTTCTTCCTCGGGGTTTCTTTCTAGCTTCTCCAGAACTGCGGGATCCACTACTTCCGGCCCTTTGTCTTCCTCCTCTTCAACCCAGGTTTCGGAAGCATCGGAGTCGGCCAGCGGAACAGCAGCGGGGTCATCGGCGTCGTCGTCCGAGGTGGGCGGTGAGGGACCTTGACTCTTTTTCTTTGCCTTCTTTGCAGGTATACACGCCCGCTTTGCGTTGCTGCCACTCTTCTTTCCCTTAGCAGGTCTCTTTCGGGCTGCAGCCGCTGCTTCCAGCTGTAACTTTTCAGGCGTGTCAGTGGGAATCATTGACCGCCCCTTACGCCGATTTGTTTTCGCCGCTCTAGGTCCAGACTGCTTGGGCAAGCGGCGAATCTCTTGCGCACCGATGAAGTTGCTCCTGCTGGGTCCTGGCGTCTTTTCGGCAGGTGGCACGGCCCCATCAGCGACTGTGTCTTGGTTTTGGCCTGGTGGGGTGGGAACGGCCGCCGTGCCAGCTGTTTCGACGGGAGGTGCGCCGGACTCCGTTTCAGTTCTGTTTTCAGCTCTGAACGGCGAAGAAGATATGTAGTCTGCCTCCGTAAAAATGTCAGGATTGAATGGGAAAATGCCACACTTACGGAACCCAGACAGAATGGTCCCAGGGGTCATTGCCTTTTCCATGGCCTCTTTCACAAATGTGGCTACGTAGTATATTGTCACAGATTTTCCAGGATTGCTCATGATCCAAGAGCGCATTGCATTGTCGTAATAGGCCCTAAAGGGACTAAACACGGCAACGTCGAGAGGCTGGGTCTTATGGCTAGTGTGGGGAGACAATGTTAACCCTTAAACAGTTGATGTATCACCTCTGATACGTTTTGGTTTTTTATGCCGTATTCCGCGTTCCTGGTCTGTAAAACGCTGTCTGTAGGGTCGATTGTTTCGTTGAGGGTCTCTGCTTTACGATTTATCGATGTATCGAATGGTTTCGACCCCTCCTCTCGTTCGAGAGTCGCTTGAAGTAACTGAACAAGCCCATCGCCCCTTGCGGCCGTGCAGCGTCTTTCTGAGTCCGTGTTGGTGCCTAGGTGGACGTTTATTATGAGGTAGGTTATAAGTAAACTAACAGTTTGATATACACACTCTACGATAGATTTATAAGAGTGAGGTGTTTACTTGGATTTTATCCATTGAAATGAACGCCGAACGTTTCGTATCTCTAGTGATACGTTGCCTCCTCGGGGCCCGCGTCATTCGCGTCGAAGCTGCTTCTGTTGTAGCCGTATTTTTCGCCTCACACGATGTCACGCACATTTTAGACATATTCCATCATGATTCTTTGATCCGGAACGGTATCTTTTTCACACCTTACAGTAGTCCTCTCTTTACTTGCATCGAAGTGTTGCTGGGCGTGAACTCAATGTGGGCCTGACGCCTCTAGACATGTTGTTTGAAGCGTCGAATAATAGTCATATCCGTTGTTTTATTTAATTGAAGCAAGAGCGGAGACATTTTCGGTTTATTTGTGTTAGAATGTATCAATTTGGGTCGAAGCTGCCGTTTCTTAGAGTGATAAATTGCGTTACTGATGTGAAGCAGAGATTATAACCTCTTTTCTTTTTTCTAATGTTTTGATGTCAAGCAAGTTTTTTTTTGTCACTAAAACAATACTAACAACTATGTTTTTGCAGATTCTCAGTTTCAACATGTCATCTATAAATTCAAGTTTATTCTACGCCAAGAAGAATGAAGATGTCATTCCCGTCTGGCCTGGTAACAATAATGACTCAGATCAGGAATCTTCATCTGACGGTGAAGAAGGAGAACAAATTCCAAGTTTAAACGTCTCCAGCTCAAGAAGATCCAATACTAGAAACAATGTTCTAGTTGCTGACACTGATAGTGATACTGATGCATCTGAGTGTCGTTGGCCCCTGTCAAATGTTCCAGATCCAAATATTGTGATTCCGCCTAGCTCAGATGAATCTCATGCATCAATATCTGTAAAGAAGACTCGTGCTTCCAAAAGGGTTATTACATCAGTTGTCAATGTGGATCGATTTGCCTCCATTAAAAAGCCTGCAGTGTTACCTGCTTCATTGCAACAAGCAAATGCTCCTACCGCAAGAAGAAGATTGTTGCCAAGTCCTTCGAATGGTCAGTCGTGGATTCCATCTCAGCGAGCCAGTAAACTTGTCAACAAGGCTGTTAAGAATAGCAATGCAGTTGAAAACGGAGCACAAACTACAGGTTTGTTTATAAAATTATTTTTAAAATTTTCATGTTCTTTTCTTGCCCCCTACATCAGCAATTTGAAATGTTACAGGGAAAGTGGCCAGAGTATTGCCATTACCAATATTGAACATTCCTGCGTGTAGTAAACGAACTGAAAGTTTGGTGGAAGGAGATACGCAGCGTCCCACAAGAATGGATGCTTCCTCCAACACTTCCTGTAAATCAAGTAAGTTTTCTCTCACCTCTTTTTCTTATCATTTGTCATTTGCAACAAACTCTTTTCTGAATGAAAGTTTTCTGTTCGTGTAGGTAAATTGACATGCCAGTTGCCTGTGAGGAAAGCTAGTGCACCTTCTCGATTGAAAGAAGTAAACAGACAATTGGCCAAAGGTTAATTCTATTTCATTATAATAAGTTCCATTAGTAATTCATTCATAATAAAAATGCAGATGTAATCATTTATTTTACTATCTAATACAATCTATAAAATAAATGATTACATCAGCTGCTTATCTTCTATAAATTGCTAATGTTACTTCATTATTTTTTTCAATTTTTTTATGGTGTATTATTTGACAGTTGATTCAAATGTTTCAGATACGAACTCTGTTCTTCCTCGGTGTGGCAATGAAAGAATCAACCCTGAATTTGATGAATCCAGTTCCTCGATAGAGGCACATAAACATCTGCCTAAATGTAAGCTTACTGCTTTCTTGGCGCATAAGTGTTTAAGTTATCATAGTTTGCATCTTTTTCCTTGTACAGCTTTGTTTATTGTTTTTTGTTTTTTCAAATTATATTTCCTATGCCAGCTTTACTGGTAAGGAATGCAAGTCATCGTTCACCACTGAAAGAAGGTCTCAATACAAACACGTTACCTGCTAAGATTTGCTCTGAACGGACTAACAATCCACATAAGTTCAATTTCACTAAATCAAGTGAGTCCTTTCTCTCCTTTTATTCCTATGATTCATCTTGCTGTTAGATCTTTACTTATTAAAAATATTATATTTGTGAAGGTAAATTAACTTGCAGTCACCCTTCACCATTGAAAGAAGTTAACAAACAGCCAGTGAGAGGTAAGTTTTGAAGGTGCAGTGGTATCTTACATAAGATCGTAGCCGGTTCAATTATTTCTTTTGTAGTTTTTTAAATCGTACATTCTGTAATGAATGACTTGATTGTTGCAGTTCCAGAAGCGATTCTAACTCAGACTGATGCCGGTTTGAGTAAAGACATCAACTCAAATGTGTTACCAGTCGGATTTCAGTTTACACCTCCCACTTCAAAGATGGGGACCCCCAAGGAAAACAAGGAAAATTCATCAGAATTGTGTAAGTAGTAATAATAATTAGTTTTCATTTTACCTCGGGTAGGTTGTCAAGCAATGGAGTTATCTTTCACGACTGTACCAGGTGCTCATACTTCTTCAAGATTCATAGTCGCATCTACTCCAGAAAATGCTGATGAGTCTTTTCGATCCCTGGGACTTTCCCCGTCACCAATAAGAACTGAAGGTGGGGACATCACAAGCTGCTGTATCCTTATCTAAATTCAAGTGTTATTGAACTAGTAAACGGACTCATTGTTTCAGATTTCAATGAGATGCCAAAACATGATGAGAAGGACTCCACGTATTGTTCTCCACTTGACATGCCCATTCGAGGGTTGCCACTCCAGAGTCCACCTGTGACAAGAAATTCGCATAGAGACCGCAAGATGGGAGCCGTGCCATTAGGTATAAACAAAGGGGTCTCTCTGTGTCACATTACTGATGTAATGATGCTATGTTGACCTCCTGCCTTATGTGTACTAGTTTTTTTACTTTATTTGTGCATTCTGTTGCCCTTTCTTAAATGTCACATTCATAAATCTTATCTTACTTCAACTTTCTTACTCCTACTAAAATTTTAATTGATAAGACTAGTCATCTTTTATTGCCTGACTGGTATTACTTTTTTACCTGTTTGTTTCATCTGGATTTAGTCTTCTGAGTTAAAGTAAAGAGGAAAAAAATTATTATTGAAACCTTTTATAAAAGTAATTTAAATTAGCAAAACTATAAAACCTTTCAATCTTTTTTATTGTTTTAGGTTGTTTTAGGTGCAACTTCAAATCAATTTTGTTTGAGTCCTGGGTTAGAAATCCCTGCCAGGGAAGTAAACATGGTGGACCAACAAGAACCTCCCACCAAAACATCAGTTAGACATGAAGCTTCAGCAGTGACGAGGAATTCTCATGGCGATCACAGAATGGTAGCCAAAACATCAAGCGGAAAGCAACAACACCGTGTCTCATTCAGAAACAAAGTACCGATCAAACACTCAACCAGTTCAGGTATGACTTCACATTACTGTCTGTGTCGCCTCTTAATTTCTATTCTTATTGTGTGTTCTATACTGGTGATGCAGGTGCAGAGCAACATGACCCTGTCCCTTCCCTGTCAGTGAGACTTAAAGAATTGAATAAGCAGACGTTATTGAGCAGATCAGGTATAGTTCAGATAGGAATGAATTCCTCTTTTTACTGTTTTGTTTTGTTTTGCTTTACCCTATTTCTTTTTTCAGGTGCAACTCAAAATGAACTCGGTTTGAGTCCTGGTTTAGTAATTCCTGAAGGAGAGGTGGTAGACCACCAAGGTCTTCTTCCCCAAATGACAAGGAATTCTCATGGAGATCACCAAATGGAAGCCAAGTCATCAAGTGGAAAGCAAAGTAAAATATCGACCAAGCAGTCAACT
Source organism: Stenchaetothrips biformis (assembly GCA_030522485.1). Taxonomy (NCBI): domain Eukaryota; kingdom Metazoa; phylum Arthropoda; class Insecta; order Thysanoptera; family Thripidae; genus Stenchaetothrips; species Stenchaetothrips biformis. The sequence goes on along the minus strand of CM060088.1, from coordinate 20,191,398 downwards.
AGTTCAGGTATTACTTAGCTGGAGATCTTTTCCTCTTTCTACCATCTTTGCATGGTTGTTGCGTGACATTTATCTTTTTTTTTCAGGTACAACTACGTCTGAAGAACGATTTGGTCCCAATCTTGTTTTAGAAATCCCTGCGAGGGAAGGAGAAGAGACAGACAAACAAGTTCTCCCTACATCCCTCAGACAGGAAGCTACTACTGTGGTTGCGGCATTGCAGCTAGGTATGATAATTGAACTAGTTCCTCGTTCTTTTGCAGTAGGTTCTAGTTTTTTGGTTCACGTGCTCTCCTGGTTGGAGGCACTAGGCAGAGTGTAAACTAAAAATTCACTAGGGGCAGTGAAATTTAAAAATATAAAACAAATACATGTTTTATTAACATTTCAGAGAAGAAAATGAAACAGCTAATCATCTTTTAATATGTTTTATAAACAAGTCAGAAGGGGAAATGAAACAGCTGTTCTTGTCACATAAGTCAATTTCAAATCATTGTTTTATTTCTATTTTTATTTAGACACGCCCCAGGAGCCAAAGCTAATACGGTTTCAATGCAATTCACATTTACATGGCGGTAATAGCTACAAGCAAAAAAATAAAACAGCAAGGAAAACCATAAAATAAATAATACAACCAATAATTGAAATATAAGAAACGGAGCAATATCAAGTAGCATTTTTGATTGACTAGATTAGATGGAGAATAAGCTATTGTCTACAATTTGATCCTACGTATAAGCCTTCTCCAGAAAACTGTTCTACTGTTTGACTTGTTTCCATTTCCTTTAGATCTAATTCCAGCTGAAGATGTGCCTACCAACGAGTCATCTCTTCAGCTGCCCATTGATCTGGACAATGAAACAGAGCAACCCTCAAGGAATGGTCAGGCCAGATCAAAACAACTAACTGCTCAAACATCTTCCCGACATGAAGCTTCAAGAGCTACCTTGGCTGTGGAACTGTCCCTAGGTATTATCAATGGTAGACTTTTTTTAGGCTCTGTGGTTTTTGTAGGTAGACTCAATTAAAGAACTATTTTAATTAACTATTTTAAGTATTTTTATAATGGATAGGGCAAGTCAATAGTGCTTTGACAAAACGGCGTGAGTCCAGAGAGGACAAATTTTCTTTAGCAACGGTTTGGGCAGCTGATGTCGGACAAAGACTTTGAATATGTCAAGTTTGTCCCCATCCATGATGCAGCTGCTTATCTAGGCTCCTTGTTTAGTTCAGGTTCACTGGCATTTTGACAAAGTGACAATGGTCCACAGAAAACAATAATTTTATTTGGTCTGAACATTTAGAGGTAGCTATCAACTAGCAGTGACTTCTGGGTAACACCAAATTATTCCCAAGCATGAAGCAGGTACCTGTTTTATTGTTTTCTGTGGACCATTGTCACTTTGTCAAAATGCCAGTGAACCTGAACTAAACAAGGAGCCTAGATAAGCAGCTGCATCATGGATGGGGACAAACTTGACATATTCAAAGTCTTTGTCCGACATAAGCTGCCCAAACCGTTGCTAAAGAAAATTTGTCCTCTGTGGACTAACGCCGTGTTGTTGCAGCAGTAGTGAAGTGAATGCATGACAATTTAGGTTTTATTGCTGAAGCCGATTTATAACACTTAATTCACTAGACTTTCATCCAAGACGCTGAAAATTTAATTTACTTACGTTCTCCTTATTTTAATTTTTCTGTAATATGTTTGTACTGTTTGACATACTTTTTCTTTTTTCATTTCAGATGCAACTTCAGCTGACCTGGACAACGAGACAGATGGACTCTTGAGGAATGGTCATGCCAGATCACAAGATTTAAGTCCTGAAAATACTGATATTCCTCTGCGTCAAAGACTTCACCAAATCCATTTTGAATACCCAGACTGGATGCCAGGTCATATCGAAGAACACATCTTTTCTGACAGACCGAGGCTTCGTGAACCTACAGAAGTGAAAAGTCCCATTGATTATTTTAAAATGTTTTATGACAGTGATGTCATTAATTTCATTGTAGAACAGACTAATATATATTCATTCCAAAAAGATGGAAAGTCTATGAATGTATCAGCTGATGAAATATCTGGATTCTTCAGCATTTTAATTTACATGGGTGTTTGCTCTCTACCGTCTCTTGACGACTACTGGGCCTCTACCACCAGAGTCCCTCAAGTCGCTGATATTATGAGTGTCAAGCGTTTTAAGTTGATTCGCTCACGAATACATTTCCGAGACAATGCAGAACCCACAGGAGCTGATCCATGGGCTAAAATTCGTCCTCTGATGGAACTATTGAGAACTAGATGTCAGAATTTAGAACAAGAGTGTGATTATAGTATTGATGAATGTATGGTAAGGTATAAAGGAAAATATGCTGGAGCTCTTCGTCAGTACATGCCTAAGAAACCCAGTCACCGGTGGGGCTTCAAATTGTTTGTATTGGCTGGTGCCAAGTCTGGCATAACGTATGATTTCATTCCATACTGTGGAAGTTACACATTCAAAGAAGAGCCACTTACTGAGGAAGAATTCAAGATGGGCGTTGGGGCAAAAGCTGTCATTGCACTGTGCCGTGTAATTTCTGAACCCACAAAATCATCCGTCACGTTTGACAATTGGTATTCAGGGGTTCCCCTGGTCACTTATCTGAAAAAGGAAATGGGAATTCATAGTCTTGGCACTATTCGCAAAGACAGAATTGAGCATTGTCCATTTAGTTCAGACAAAGACATGCTGAAAAAAGGAAGAGGCACATCTGAGTGTTTTGTTAATCGTGACAATGTTGCCCTTATGAAATGGATGGATAACAAATCTGTTATGTTTATCAGCACAATGGTTGGTGTACATCCAGAAGCAGAATTGCTTCGCTATGATGACAAAGCTAAAGGTAAAATTCCTGTAAAGTGCCCTCGTGCAGTCAAGGTCTACAATTCTCATATGGGTGGAGTCGACCTTTCCGATATGTACATGGCGCTGTACACCATTCCAGCCAAGTCCAGCCGCAGATATTACCTGCCCATGCTAGGATATCTGCTGGACATGTCACTCACCAATGCATGGCTCTTGTATCAGAGAGATTGTATGTTGACTGGAGATGACCAGACAATTAAAACTTCAAAACATTTTCGACTAGAAGTAAGTGCAGCACTTGCTGCTTGCACCCAGAGGCAAAGAGGGCGTCCAAAGAAGAATTTAAATCTGAGCAAATGCAGCTTGAAAAGTGTCAAGGTTGCTCGCCCTGCTGACACCTTGCGATTAGATGGTGCTTGGCACTTACCTAATTTTGTTTCTAGAGGAAGATGCCGCTTCTGTTTGAAGCTAACACCAGTGGAATGCTCCAAATGTGCATCCCGCCTGTGCCTGCTAAAAGATCGGAACTGCTTCACCCAGTGGCACATTCAAAATTCTCTTCCTAAGAGAAAGAAGAAGGTGAAACCTGCTGCTGATAACGAACAAGAAAAAGAAGAGAGTGAAGATGATCCAACTGAAGTTTTGGAGGACGAAGAAGAGGAAGATGTTGAAGAATATGATTTAGTTTTTTGAACCTTGTCATGATGTTGTTTCTCGTAGCAATATTCCCTCCACAAAGGTAATTTTTGAGACTGATTTGAAAAGAAACTTAAGTAGTCTTACCTAGTCTTAAACTATGAAAGTTCTCTAGTCTCAATTCCCAGGGCAATTTTGTTTTCAGATCTCTGTTATTAGTTATTATTATATTCATTGTGTCTGGGTCATATGATTTAGTATGATATGGATTCAAACTACATTAATCCAAAGCTTACAACTTAAATGTGTTTTCTGTTTCAGTTATATGTAGCGTTACATAGCTTTGCTAATATTTCTAAGTCTGATCTATTATATTAACAAATTTTATTTTTATTATGTTTAGTAATTAGAAGTTTGCCAAGGAATGTCCAGAGGGCAAGGCCTTGTATGGACTGTGATTTGCAAATCACTGGTATTTTGACATGACTGTCAAAGTACTAATGAAATATGAATGTGAAAATGTTTGCCAAATTATTCATACCAAAATATTTATAAGGTTTTTGTGTTTTGTGTTTATTACACAGCTTAGATAATTTTTGACACTGATTTCTTATTTGGACAAATGATTTATTGTTACTCATCTTGCTTATTTTAGGAATGTCCAGGGTGCAAGGCTCTGTAGACCTTTATTTGCAAATGTTAAAATAGAAACAATTGATAACAAAGCACAATTTGGTTTTAATTAATTAAAAAAAAATAGTTTTCTTTCTTCTTTTCTTCACTTTCTTCTTGCACCGCTCCTGTTCCTCCTTGCTCTGCTTCTGTTCCTCCTTGCTCTGCTTCTGTTCCTCCTTGCTCTGCTTCTGTTCCTCCTTGCTCTGCTTCTGTTCCTCCTTGCTCTGCTTCTGTTCCTCCTTGCACCGCTCATGTTCCTCCTTGCACCGCTCCTGTTTCTTTTTCCTCCGCTTCCCTTTCTCCTTCCTTTTCTTCTCTAAGGTCGTTCTCCTCAATGTGATGAAGTGGGACCTGCAGATAAATTGTTTTACTTTATTCACTCACCAAACAATTTTCAACCGTTGCAAAGCTTGAGTGCATTTTCTTAGTGAAAGGGAACACTCACCGTTACTTTTGATATCCTGCTGCTACTAAATGCAGGCTCCCTTGGGGACATCAAGGTCTGTGCCGAACCATCAAAAGAGTGCTGTAGATTTAACTGCAAACAATAAATTATTATTAGTACAATTTTGTTTTTGACCACCATGTATGGCAATCAATTTTTTTCACATACTATTCAAGTAGCAATTTCTACCTTACCTTGCTTAGCTTTTCGTCTATACTTCCCATGTGCTTTGTTAATTTGGACAAAATATCGCACATGATTCTGTTCTGGAGCTGCCATCAGAAAAAGTCACAAACTAAACTACAAATATGATCATAAAGGGTTTAGGGTATGGGTACTAGATTTTAGTGCCGTACTTCTAATGACGTGAGCCGCTCCGCCGTAGTTGCCGTGCACTGGCCAGTCCCTGCCCTTGTGCACCGGCAGAAAGCTTCGCGCACTCGGCAACACCACACTGTTAAAAAATTCGGATTGAAATTTCATAACATGTTAATGTAATTATTATCACTTTTCTGTTTTGAAATTTCATAGCGATTTTCTGCAATGAAATTTATTTCATTGCAGAAAATCGCCATGAAATTTCATAGCAACGTGTTATGAAACTACATTAAATTGTTAATGAAAATTCATATGTAAGTTACGACATTTCATTTGCGATTGTGATGTTGTATTTCGTACAAGGGTAATGAAATCTCAGACCGGTATCTGGACTTTTGGTCACCCACACCAGTTCTAAAAATTGCACGAAGGTGAAATCCAACTTTGACATCGCTCCTTCCTACCTCGGAGTGAAATGCAGCGAGGAGTGTCAGTGACACATGGTACCCCGTCTATGCTGGGGCTCACGCGTGGACCTAACCTAATGGCCGACCATAGGCGCCAGCGAGTCGCAACATGGTAATGCGTTTTTCTCGACTTCAGAGGTATATTTTGTTTAAAACTTTTAGCATACGTCTAGAGCAGATATTCACTTAGGTAACCAAGGATAAACGTTTGAAAAAATATTTATTTTACTTAAATGAATCGGAAATACTCATCAGTGAACGGACACGGCGCTCCAAGCGCCACCTAGCGGCAGGTTCTTGAAACCTGACTTTGAGCCCAGGTGGCTGACAGGCCTTACCATGTGAGCAGTGGATTGTGCACAGTTTGCGTTAATTGATACTAAAATACTATTTTGGTGCGACGTTTGATTTACTACCCATATCATCACGCTATATTACTCAGGGAAGAGCATCGGAATATTCAGAATCACGATTGGGTTCAAACTCAGTCAAAACTGAAGTTCCTTCCACCCGGGCAATGTAAGAGCCATCATAAATTGCTTATCACATGTCAAAGACCGACATGAAAGTTTATATCTTGGTTATAAATTTTCAGAACCACTCTAAATTTGTAGTGTCACGTTATGACTTTTCATCAAATCTCTTGACGTTTCATTGCAGACGTGAATTTTCAAAGAGATATTATGCCATTTCATGGAATGTGTTCTGACATTTCATTACATTTATGAAATTTTATGGCCGCTATGAAATTTAATGGCGTTCATGAATTTTAAATGCATATTTGTAATGAAAATTCATGACATTTTTAACAGTGCATGCTGGGCACTCCCTGCTCGAACCACTTCTGGTACCTGAAAATGAAAGACAAAGTTAGCCCACTCCCAAGGTGTATACAAAGCGGTGGGGTGAGCGCCGGGGTTGCCTAACCTCCCGACGCATCGAGCGCCGGGGGTCAAGTCGCCCGCGTCGCAGACGGGCGTTACTTGAGCGCATGGCCGTGGCAGGCGTGGCGCGGGCGCGGCAGGCATCGCGGGGGCTTGGCGCGGGCGTGGCAGGCATCGCGGGGGCGTGGCACGGGCGTGGCGCAGGTGTAGCAGACATCGCGGGGGCGTAGCGCGGGCGTGGCAGGCGTGGCGCGGGCGTGGCAGGCGTGGCGCCGGCATCGCGGGGGCGTGGCGCGGGCGCGGCGCGGGCATCGCGGGGGCGTTGCATGCGTGGTGCGGGCGTGGCGCGGGCATCGCGGGGGCGTGGCGCGGGCGTGGCAGGCATCGTAGGGGCGTGGCGCGGGCGTGGCGCAGGTGTAGCAGACATCGCGGGGGCGTAGCGCGGGCGTGGCAGGCGTGGCGCGGGGGCGTGGCGCGGGCGTGGCAGGCGTGGCGCCGGCATCGCGGGGGCGTGGCGCGGGCGCGGCGCGGGCATCGCGGGGGCGTTGCATGCGTGGTGCGGGCGTGGCGCCGGCATCGCGGGGGCGTGGCGCGGGCGCGGCGCGGGCATCGCGGGGGCGTTGCATGCGTGGTGCGGGCGTGGCGCGGGCATCGCGGGGGCGTGGCGCGGGCGTGGCAGGCATCGTAGGGGCGTGGCGCGGGCGTGGCGCAGGTGTAGCAGACATCGCGGGGGCGTGGCGCGGGCATCGCGGGGGCGTGGCATGCGTGGTGCGGGCGTGGCAGGTGTTGCTCGACGCGTCGCGGAGTTAGGCAACCCCGACACTAGATGCCCGACCGTGACGCGAACTGCGAAACTTTTGTCAGCTACGCACTCCTACGAAACGAGCAAGCGGAGGGTAGGTTTGCCTACGCGCAAGGCGGACTACAGGCCAGTGACCGAGGAGTTGCCTACCTACTAGGCGGGCACGCAGTACTTACGATGCTGTAGGTCTTCCCGGATCTGGGCCGGCTGCCGGCGGCGACCTGACTGCCGCTCTTCCGGACCCTCCAGCTCCTCCTGCGGCTCCTCCTGCGGCTCCTCCTGCTCCGCCTGTGGCTTCTTCGCCCTCTCCCCTGCCGTCTCCGCTGCCGTGTTCCGAGATTTTCCGCTCATTTTCTTGATGACCGTTTTGAAGAAGCGTAGCATGCACTCTCTTCAACAGTCAAGAGCGTCGACTGGCGGCCGCGACAGTTTCAACAATGCCTCCCAGACCCCCCGAAGTGCCACCCACACAGCGCGCATCACGAACCGGCCTGTCCCTCTTGCATGTCTGAAACATAAATAAACAGTGAATGACTTCATACAAATGACAACAGATAAAGCGCGCTCTCTTTGACCGCCGCTCGCACCTGGCTCTTGAGAGGCTTTCCACCGCACGCTAGGTCTGCAAGAGGTTATTAGCCGTTGGCAGCTCAGAATGAAGTCGACAGGCGCGTCTTGAGCCTTTCTGGCGGGCAGTGGTGGTGCTGCTCGTGGGCAGGCGCGGCTTGCCTCTGCCCGTCCCGTGTAATCATGTAGTACCATTTCGTCTGATACGCGTTGTGTTCGGTCATTCACGACATTGAAAAGGTGGTATCATTTTTATTTCCTGCACTTGTATGCAGTTCCTTTGATAGTGGTTGGCGACGTCCACCGACGATGGCACATTATCAAATTGTCAGAAATTTTACGGACTTTACAAAATAATCCCTCGGCAATGAAAGAATTGCCATTCTACAAAATCAGTGAAAGCAGAGATCGCGGAACGGGCAATGTATCACTGGTGATACAGATGAAAAGGCGCGTGTATTTCTGTCCGTTCCATCAATATTTTGCCAGACATTGTTGCAGGCGATAATTTGAAAATTCTCCCGCCAGTATAGCACAAAATTCTCGAAATATTGTCGTTTTTAAAGAAAAACGACAGAAAAATACTTTCAACGGATTCTAAGACAAGTACTAATGTCAAGTTTTTTCACTTTGGCAGGAGTGGGTAATGGACAAGGCTTCTTTATGGACACTTTCAAACCGGTTAGCAAACAGTTACACCGATAGCGGAGTCACAGCGTGGCATTGTTCTGATAGAGTTGCCTGACCCAGAACGGGCAATGTATCAGCTGAGATACAAAACAAAACTCATTGAAGGGGTTGTCGTACAAAGTCAACCCGGGTATTTTTGGATTCCCTAAGACCCACTTAATGTATTTCCGAGGTCAAAAAAAATAATTTTTGAATTTGAAGAGGGGTGCCCGTTTAAGGGTTAACAGCGTAACACCGTTTTCTTTGGCGACATCCAGGGCTGAAAGGGCCAGGTGCGACGAGTCGTTGTCCATGACCAAGAGTGTTGGATTTTCCTTCGATGACTTTGTATGCTTCACAAAATGCCTCATAACTTCTGGGAATAACTCTCCATTCATCCACCCGGAGGGCGCAGCCAAGCCCAAAGTCCCCGGGTAGGCGTTGAGAAGCATATGATCTTGGAAATGAACCCTAGGGAACACCATGATTGGCGGCAATGCCGTTCCGTTGGCGCCAATTATGCATGTTGTTGTGATTAAAGTACCCCTTTCAGCTGTCTTAGATTGAGGGATTTGTTTAACCCCGGTAGGTGCCATTATTTTCCTTTTTACTGATCCCACTGTTGTTGTGCCGATTTCGTCTAAGTTGTAGACTCGGCTTACATCAGAGAAGCAGGGGTGCCTATCCATTGCCTTTTTCAAATTGTCAAAAAATATTTTCATATTTTCCGGGGTAAAGGCCGACGCTCGAGAGACGCTGCAGGCTTCCGGCTTCCGCATGCTCAATTCAGGGTGGCGCTTTCTGTACCCATAAAGCCAATCATACCCAGCTTTCTTTTCCGTCTCCCATCCAGGTGGAAATTTGAGGGCGTTCTTTTGTGCCATTTCAAACGCCATACTCCTTACCTGGTCTGTGTCCAAACCAAACCCCATTTTGGCGCATTCAATGAGGTACTCCGCGAAATTCTTCTCCATTGCCTCAGAAAAAATCCTCCGACATGCATAATTGGGAGTCAGCTGGGCTGCGGACAGATCCTCCTGTCCATCGCTGCCCTTGACGTAACGCTGCAGGGTTGATTTCCTCAAGCCGAACTCCTTAGCAGCTGCACGCAGACTCTTTCCTGCGCGGACTTCTTTTACGGCTTTGGCCACCGTTTCGTGGTCAAAAGCGCCCTTAGTCCGTTCTTTCGTTCTCTTGCGCGGCATTTTCTGCGAAGATACAATAATATTAGTTGGTAAAAAATCGTTCAATGAAAAAAAAAGTGTTAAAAAGGGTTATGGGGCACAATGGGACAGCTGGCAAGCTGTCCCAATGTGCCCCACCAAAAGTGTCCCATTGTGTACCGAACGACACGCCAGAGGGGACGGGTTCTGGGCCCCTAACCTCAAAAGCCAGCGCGGTCGGACACATGTTACAGAAGCTCAAAGAACCAAGGTACACATCAGTGAACTCAAAACGAACGTACGGCAAATACTTTGGACGCTAGAAGAAAAAGAAAATTTTCTAGCAAAGCTACTTTTACCTTGTTTTCAGTGGATTCAATCTTATTATCCACCTGCCGGGAGTACCGCTGGTTTGGCTGGGTCACCGCCTTGTCGAAACAACTCACCAACCGCCGGCCTATAACCGATAGTTATTCGCAGATCCTGTGCCCACCGCAAGGCGGGAAATTTGAAAGTGTCCCATTGTGCCCCGTGTCCCATTGTACCCCACCCTCCCTTACAAGTCCAGGTCCATCTGATCTTCATCACACAATGCTTGCTGTTCGACCTGTTCCTCTTTCAACAAATCTGCTGCTCTGAGCATGTTGGCTCCATTATCGCAAGTAAAGGTTAGAATGTTTGATACATCAATGCCGAACTCTTTTAGAATGTCCATGATTTCATTTTTCAAATTTTCTGCCGTTTGTCTTACATGCAATTCCCTTACTGCAAGGGTCCTGAGATGTGTCACACCATTCTGAGAAAATTGAATATTTACTCCAAAGTAAGGAGTTCCACCTTTGGTTGTGGAGTCCACTTTCAGGGAAATGATCTTTCCTGCTATTTCCTTCTTAATATATTCCCTTAAGGACTCAGCTGATTCTGCAATCATAGTTCTAACTGATCTGTCACTAATTGTAAACCTGAAAATAACAAAGTTCATGTATTATTCTACAAACTTATTTGAGGTCACAAAGGAATTTTCAAAAATAATAATTTTGTGTTTACCTCTCTCTTGCAGGCATTGCAGAAATTATTGGGCTTACAATGTCCTGGAATGCAGCATCGTTCATTAACTCCATGGGTCTTCCATGAACTGCCACCAATCGGGCACATGCCAGCTTTAGTTTTCTTGCAGACATTTCTACCTGAAGTAGGTTCCTTTTCTTCTGCTTCTTTTTTTTCTTGCCTTCCGTCCACTTGTCAATGTCCCGGCTCAGGCCTGGGACTTTGTCTTTGTGATGGCGTCGTACATGCTTCTCTAAATTTCCACTGTGCTTTCCCTGCAATCAACAATATGAGAAAGAGGTCACATAAATAAAAGTAAACAACACACTCTTCTGGCAATTAAAAATTCAGTGTTTGTGCTAAAAGAAAATTTGAAAAGTAAGCCGCTTTGGAATTGCATGTCAAAAATACATCTCTATGGCCTAAATTGGGTCACTTCATGGTGTATCACTGCTCTCGAGTTTAAAGTGACCAAAGTTTCTCTTAAAGAGTCCCATAAAAGTTCAGTTTTTTTACCAAAAATGGTGAAGATTAACTCTTAATTAAAAATATTAGTAAATCGTTTTTATTTTCTATCCTGGTTTGAAGGAAGGTTTAGTTTTCTATGAAATTAAACTTTGTTGCAACACTAACTTATTTGTTTGAAGGTCGGCGCTACAGTTGTGCTTTCTCGGCACAACAAGTTTGTTGCAATGACTTTGTTGTAGTGAGCAAGCGCAACTAATGCAGTGACCTTAGGACAAATAAGTTAGTGTTGCGACCAAGTTTTATTTCAGAGAAGGACACTAAACCTACCTTCAAACCAGGAAAGAAAATAAAATATACTGTTTGACATTTTTAAGTTTGTCTTTACCATTTATGGTCAAAAACTCATTATTTGATGGATCAGTAGAGTGGACTCAAAAGCACTGATTCACTTCGCAGTGAAACAATGAAGGTCTGAGACATGTGTGTTTGACATGCGATTCCAAAGCGGAGCACTTTTCAAGTTTTCTTTAGCAAAGTCACTTAATTTTTCTTTGCACGAAAAGTAACTTTAAAAAATGTCCTCTTCTCCTGCACATTTGAATCAATTCTCAGACATCACATCTGATTCTTGTCCGGAGTGGAAACTACCAGGGTAGAGTGAAGCGTTTCTGATATGATTAAAGTTTTTACGCGCATTGATATTCTAGCTATTTTGAATTAAGAGGGAACTTGTCTGTTTCATGCCATACCACCAGCATAAAATGATCGCTTAGGTAGCAAGAATGAAAGTGCTCATAATAAGAAGCTCAAACGGTAAAACTTAAAATATTAAGAAAAAAAAAGATTCTAGTACATGACAGAGTACTTTGCTGTAAATTAAGGAGGAAAGTAAATAGTCGCCTCGCATTGCGCGTCTTGTCCAAAACTCAAAACCCTGTGAGGTCCCACTGTTGTTGTTCGACATACGTAGTCGAACGGGGCCACGCCCGCGCACATGTACATAGGCAACAGAAATACTTTCGGGTTGGGAAAGAATTGGGTACCGAAAAAAAAAAAAGAAACTCGTGGTAGTGCTCACGCGGGCCGGCCACTGTATTGATGTGTGGCGAACACGCGAAGCCACCTAGCTCGCACACTGTTTGTTTACAAGTGCAGTGAGCACGTGTGTCGCGTGCCCCATGCCCCAAACGTGTCCGCTAAACAAGTGTCTGAGCGGCTTGAGTATTAGATGAGAATGAGACACGATCTAATATACTTACAGGTACTTTGTTTTTCTTGCAGCCACCGACAACACAGCGACTTTCGTCGAGGACTGCGTCATAGTTGAAAAATGCATGGACGGGATGCTGGGGCTTCTCTGGTCTCGGCGTTGGAGATGCTGTCGTTGGAGGAGACATTTCATTTGGCCCCAATGAAACAGTGGAGCGGAATCAGTGTCAAGAATCGAATGGGACCGTCCGCCACGCTGCCACGGGCAGTCAACTCTACTCGACCGACGACTGATGCATTGTTAGAGGACTCCCCCCTGCCCTTCTCTTCCACCCACGGCTGACCACGGGTGCCAACTTACTCATTTTTTTTAAACCAAGATACTTCATGTTTTTCTGTTTAATTTTGGATTAATTTGTAGATGTTCTTTTCTCTGTGTGCTGTTCTTTAAATGTAGAGTCTGTGCAAGAACTAAAGAATATTATACATAAATTTAAGTTGGTAATAGGGTTTTGTTTGGACAGTTGGTGTGATAATATTTTGCAATGCTCTACTTTCGTTTTAAAAAAATACCCTTTTTTCTAGAAAACTTTGATCTCGTTTTTTTCTCCTGCTTGAATAAGCTCAGTCACTTTTGGTTTGATTACTTTCCTACACATCAGTGGAAAAGAAAGAAACCTGTCGTGTCGATGCTCCTGCTCCATGCGCAAAGAGTGTCCATGGATAACGGCACCCTCCAAGGATGGGAATTGGGAATGACGATTTTTTTAAATATTTTTAACAAAAAAGCTTTCACTCTAAATCCAATTTAGAATACTTTTGTTGCATGCTTCTTTGAAGGCAAGATTTTTTTGTATTGCCGTTTTATAAAATTGTATCGCCAAAAAAAAAAAAAACGAAAAAAAAAACCTCAAGTATTGCCTTTGGATGATAAGTGAATTTATATTGAGACCGGGTTTTCTCTTAGCCAGGAAGATGAATCAAAGACCGGAACCACACAAACAGTCCCTCAAAAAGAAAAAAGTGCAATTTTTACACTTAATGTCTGAGTATGAACCGATTCCCTGACTGAATGCTGGATTTCCGTCTACCTTGGGCTGGGGCAAAGTAACTCTCACAGTCCCACACCTCATGCTTTTCTGTGACAGCAGGGGTGCACAACTTTGGCGGGCACCCAGCGCTGGCGGGCGCCGCACAGTGGGCCAGAAGACTGGCGCTGGCGGCCAAAATTCTCGACGCGTTTTGAGCTCTAGAGTCGCTAATGGGGACTTTAACCGAACGCGTGACCTCACCGATGATTTTCTCGTTCGGAGAGCAGTCCATTGGTGGGGTCACACGTTATGTTCGAGTCCCACTGAGCGACTCTGGAGCTCAAAACGCGTTTAGAGTTTTGGCCGACTGCACCGGTCATCTGGCCCACTGTGCGCCGCCCGCTTCGAGCAGCCGCATCCATCCTTGTCTTTCCCATTTGCCGCCTCGGGAGCGAGAGAGACGCCCGATGTGCTCGCTTCGTCTAGGGAAGTTCGTTCACACCTCAGCGTCGTAGCGTCGGTCGCCCAGCCAGCCCCCGGCCGGCCCGGCCTCGGCCAGCACAAGCTCAGGCCTCGGCTGGACAGCGCCACGTGCCCCGCGTCGCGTGTCGAGTTGTCTCGAGCGCGCTTGCCCGCTCGCTGCTCGGTGAGCGATTTGGCTACCTCAGCTTGGGCCCGGGCTGCGCACGGGGCCGCCGAGTCTCCCCCCCCCCCTCCCCTCCCCTCCCTCCCTCCCTCCGGGGGAATGTCTTTTACTTGGGGAGAAGCAACAGTTCAATTGTCTTGTCACTACTGATGGCACTGGAAAACAACACTGGAAAACAAAACCAAACACTTTTTAAAACATTTTAAAACATTTAAAACAGTCCAAAATTGGCACACTTAGAGAAGAAGCGCGGCCGGGCAGAGAAAGTGCTGGCGGGATATCCTCTCCACCCTCTTCGGGAGGGAGAATAACGTGACATTAGAACTGGTTACATTTCCAGCCTTCGAACCGTTATCATACAATATATAAATATCTGTGAGACAGTCGAGAAACGTTAAAATGAAACGGAACCGTATGTTTACCTGTCTCGGTTCCGATACAGTGCTGCCGGTTCTATGTAACGGAACGTGCTGTAACGTTAAAGCTTTGCTGCTGCACTGGAACGGTTTTTCGCTGTAACGTTACTGGCACTTTTGATACGCGGTAGCGGTACAGCGGAACGGAACGAAATACAATTTGTAACACTCATCTCCGTTACAGATGAAATGGTTTTTTTTTTACGTTACCGTTGTAACGGAACACAGGTTTCGGTCCGGAAGAAGTAACGTTACGGCGACAATCTGGTTACCCATCTCGTTTCGTTGTAACGTAACGGTAACTTTGCATTTTGTAACGATTTTTTTGTTAAGTTACCGGGCCCTGCTTCCAAGTCGGGCGATCCTTCTTGTCAGGGGCGGCTCTAGGATTTTGCGACGGGGGGGGGGGGGGGGTATCGGGCCAAAAAAGTGAAAAAAAATATTATTTTTTTTCCTTTTTTTAATTATTATAGCACAATTTAACAAAATTGTATTAAATTTGGTAAAACAGCATTTATTATTCTGCCGAAAACCTGAATCCACTACCGCGGGCCAGTGGCGGCGCCCTTCGGGCGCCGGATCTGATGAGGGGGGCCATGGCCCCCATCACCCCCCCCCCCCCCCCCCCCCTGGAGCCGCCACTGCTTCTTGTGGGTGTCAATGACTTGTCCCCTCACCAGCTTAATACAGTTTGGAAAGATTATATTTCAATAATTCGTCGCCTGCTGAGACGGGCTGTTGTTCTCTATGTATGCCCACTGTTACCTGTGGCAAACATACGTAAACGGTTGGTGTACGAGTCGGATTTAAAACGGTTTCATTTCTTCATCGGCTACCTAAAATGTAAACCTTACGTCACGGTACTTTCTTTCGAGTCAATTTTTATGTGTGGTAATGCTATCGCCACTAAATTATACTGCCCATGGGTCAATACGAGACCAGATTATGTCCTTCCTAATTCTAAAGGACTTGCTTGTATGCATCAAGTGATTCAAGACAGTATAGTCTTAAGTTGTACATCGGATTTCATGTCATAATTTAATGCTGTTTTTGTTTTAGTTCATGTAACTTCAGTTTTCGCGTATTCCCCATGGTTCAGTTATTCAGTTTAGACTCCACCTTACTGTAAGCAAATTTCTCGATATGGGTTTTTTCTTGAATCTACAATTTTAAAGCTCTTTAAGTTCAGTTCTTCTCGTAAGTTCAGTGCCTATTCTTGGCTTGTGTTTAAAAAGAGCATAATTGTTATGTCCTATATTATGTCTTTGGTTTCTACTTGGTTAGCTCAGCTAGTGATGCACTTCGTGCTTTGGTTTGAGATTGACCACTGGGCTGCCAAGTAGAATATCGTCTAAATAAGGCTATCATCTTAGCCCTTTGTAAATATTGTAAATAAGTCATTTTTATATATTCATCAGTCTAGTCATTCAGTTTATGTGTTTTGGTGTTTGGTGTAAATGTTTTTGTGTCACCGTGGTGCTTCCAGGCTACGGGTAGTGTCGAATAGGGGGCTTGCATTAAGATTATTGTAACATCAGCTTAAGAAAACCAATATTTTCTTCTAAATTCTTAATCGTCCCTATAGCCGCGTTTCCTTTCTTAAGTAGTTTACAGTATAATGTTTGGAAAATCGCAATACATAAAATGTCGGGTTCCAGCTTAGTAAAGTCTTAGTTAGGATGGCAGCCACTGGAGTTGGCGTTGGACGGAGCCTACTCCCACCCATAGTGTATGTGTTGGCCTGGTTTTTTTTTTTCTTGTTAAAGTTTCTCTCTCTTTCATTATATCTATTCAAGGCAACTCAGGGCAACACACTACACTTTATATTTTTATATGTATTTTGTACCGTGATCTGCAATTTTGTTCTTCAGTTCAAAGTTTAGTATCAAATTATATGGCATGTCTGTTAATGTTTGTTAAGTACTCCCTGTACCTACCACACTGAGGTCACTACATTAAAGTACAATTCTTTAGTTTGCTTGACGGCAGCTTCTGGCTGCATGGCGCCCTACCATAATAACTCTCACACCCTCTCTACCGCACAGTGGTTTAAAATCCTGTTTTAGGGGGAATAAATCGATTTTTCAAAACTGTCCTGGGAGCGACCTGGGGGGTGGGAACGGACTATAATACTCCAATACAACAAAAAATGACGTTTACAGATTTTTATATGACGCTGGGAGCCACTAGGATGGGTTTGATTTTGGTCATTTGTATTTTGATCAAATTCACCCAATTTCCTTAAATGTTTCCGACCCCTATTTTTCCAAGGAGGGCGATGCTACTGGTATGCTGGCGTCTTTTTCTTCTTGTATCATCATAAGACAAAGGAAAGCAGCGCCCAGCGCAATATTGCGTTCGTGTTTTGGCCCACGGTTGCGGGTTTTTGCTACAAATGCGTTCAAAACATTAAAAAACACACTGTTTGAGTTTCGGACATCGGTGGCACGGAGTTATTGGTGCAAAGCGCTTCCCTTACATGTATATTAAGATGCCCTGGTGATAACTTTTCCGCACTCGTCCGCAAACCGGAGCGCAAGGGGAAAAACATCAAAAACGGGCCAAATTGACAAGTTTTTGCGCCGATCGCCTGAAGAGTGCACCGCTCAAAGTGCCAAAAAAATGGTGCGGTTGTTTTTCTTTTCATATAACACATTTTTTTTCATTGAAAAAATAGTTTGCGCAGCTCACAAGTCGAAAATGAAGAATTCTGAGCATTTTTTAGTTGAGCGAATTTGTTCAAATCGGTTATTTTTCTCCTAATTTTGCTGTTTTTCGCTTTATTCTATCATTGACACTCAAATATTCATCGCATGAAATTTTCCTTTTAACGGACCTTACTCTATTGCCTAGAGATGATGCCGTTAAACTTTGGTAGCGTTTGGTCGAACGGAACGCTTGCTAGGACTTATTTCCCCAAAAATCATCTTTTAAACCAATGTGTACCGCCCTCTTGTATGAGTCGGCTACTCTAATAAAAAATAAACTCGGGCATTCTGAATATTAGTTTCTGGTAACTCGAACAAGTTACAACACCAGATAAAGCTTCGGACTCTCAGCAGCCCCAGGGGCATTCCAGCAAGTAACAGACAGACTGGTCACACCTGCCTTGGAACCAAATAAAGATAACGACTTAGGAAATACAGTATCAGTTTACCGTGATGATGTATGCATTGCTGGAGATAATTTCGAGCAAATGATGCAAAGATTAGAAGCATTCCTCAACAGAGTCAGGGCAGGAGGATTTCTCCTCAAAGCCAAAAAATGTGAGTTGTTCCTAAAAGAAATTTCATTCCTGGGACAAATTCTATCTGAAAAAGGAATTAAAGTTGACTCAAATAAAGTAGATAAAATAATTCATGGCCACAACCAGCTGATAGCTCTGAGTTAAAGTCATGGCTCGGTTTAGCAGCCTACTATGGCAAATACGTACCTTATTTGGCCACAAAAGTAGCACCATTGTATAGATTTCTCAAGAGGGGAGTCCATTTGGACTGGACACCTTTTTGTCAAGAAGCTTTCGACTCCGTCAAAACAGCTCTTACAACAGCACCAGTTCTAGGATCACCAGATGTAGACAAAGGACCTTTCACGCTAACTTATGATGCTAGTCTCACAGGATTAGGAGCAGTCCTAACGCAAGAACAGGACGGCAACGAAGTAACAATAGCCTATTGGTCCAAAACGCTGACGCCTGCACAAAGAAATTACTGTGAACTTTTAGCATTGGTAGAAGCAGTTAAAGCTTTTAATCATTACCTAGCAGGTGCACCCTTCATAGTCAAATCAGACCACGCAGCCTTACAGTGGCTCAAAAACTTCAAAAACCCAACAGAAATGCTAGCACGATGGTTAGAAAAACTATCCCCATATAAAATCACAGTTGTGCACAAAAAGGGTACAAACATTAGTCATGCAGATGCACTAAGCAGGCGCCCTAACAGGCCCTGTGATCCACAATGTAAAAAGTGCAGTAAAATGGAAGCAAAAAATGCAGCGGCTTACCTCATCAGAAGGATAAACCATTCAGGAAATGTTCACCTCAGTGCTTGAGGCTCCAAACAGTGGGCCAGTTGTCCACCCAATCAGCCTCGAAGGGAAATTCGTTTCTCCATTAGCCAGTCAGATCGAGGAATGGTTCCAAGTCAAAGACGAATTTCACTCCAACACGGACAAAACATTCCCAGGGTTGTGCCAGTACAC